>VDFB02000010.1:11648529-11742028 GCA_007258455.2 Sequoia sempervirens | reverse complement strand
CGTAGAGTTCCTACTTAAGATGACCCTCAAGATTTCCTTCCAAAAGAAGGCTAGCGGAGCCGGGTTGAACGCCTAAGAGTCTTGACTGGGCAAATACAATTTTCCATTGCATCTGACACACAAGTAAAATAAACTCAATAAAGTTTATTTAAAATTGAATACTTGTGCAATCTATTCAATATTAATTTCCACCATAAAGCAATTACATGCCTATTTGTTTTAAACATTCAAGCAATGATAATACTGCACATGACATTGGAATGCAGCCTGGTGAGGGTGGAGCACAACCTACAGATGTAGGTCATGGTGTGCATCCCGGTAATTTAGAGCATGTAGATCGTGATCAACATGTTGAGCATGATCAGGCTAGAGAAGATCAGGAACATGATGTGGCCCCATCAGGTAAAGAGGACCACTCTAAAGTTCTTTTAAACATATTTAATTGCAATTGGTGTATTAATTAATGTAACCTTTCATATTTCAAATTTAGAGCATGTAAAGTGTGATCAACGTGTTGAACATGATCAGGCTAGAGAAGATCAAGAACATGATGTGGCCTCATCAGGTAAAGAGGACCACTCTCATGTTCTCTTAAACATATTTAATTTCAATTGGTGTATTAATTAATGTAACCTTTCGTGTTTCAATTGTAGATCAGGATTTAGAGGGTGTTCAACATGTTGAGCATGATTCTATAAAAAAAGTTTAGGAACATGATGTGGACCCATCAGGTAAAGAGAACCACTCTAATGTTCTTTTAATTAATGAAATACTTGTAACAATAATAATAAAAAATATCATTTTAACATTTCTTTGTTATTGCAACAAACCCCCCTTGTAGCGGTGTCCACTTCATGAGCAGACGAATAGGCGTACATTAAGATCACGAGCAGATGGTAGAACAACTAAAGGGGGGATGGATGATTTAGAAAACGATACTCCACTTCAGATTTTTTTAGCTTTAAAAAAGAAACAAAAAAAAAGTGATTGTAATCATATCATGACAACCATATTTTTGATAATATGTAAAAACTAAAAGAATGAATATTATATGTTAATGAATGAATGTTATATGTTATTAATGGATGAATGAATGAATGTTATATGTTATTAATGGATGAATGAATGATTAATGTTATATGATTGGGTATGGGGAATTGAGAGTGATGTGAGGGGAAGCTTAATAAGGTAATGCACTTTTCAATATAAGAAATTCATTGTTTGAAGCATCAAACAAATATGCAAAGATGAAAGAAAGTGCTAACTTTTCACTATGGTGGCAGAAAAATGATTCTTTATACTCTGAATCCATGCTCTGCATCATAATTTTAAGTTGTTTTCATCCCAATGTTCTGAGTTTAGTTTGTTTGTATGGCTTTGTATGAATACCACATTGTGTTGTGTGTGGATTTGGTTTCAAAGCTCTGTTTCTTCTGTTTTTAGTGGTGACATAACTCTAAAATTTGACTTTTGTGCATAACAGGTTAGTGGAAAAATTGACAGCTCTAAAGGGTTTAGAGGCTTGATTGAGATAGATACACGGATATTTGGATCTTATTGTTGATGGAAGGCTTCCACTTAACCATGAAATTTTGTACCATCTGTAGGTATGCAAAATTTTCTCTACTTACATTCATTCTTAATCATAAATGTTGTAAATGATATTAATGCTTCAAACCTAAGATTCATTTCATTGTTATAATGATCAAAATGTTATACTTTTCTATACATTCAAGCATTCTCTTGCCCCTTACCCTTTGCTCTCTCCCCCCTCCTTTTAAGAATTTTCTTTGTCATAAAATATTCACATTTCTGTCTCATTTACACAAATTTATCTGAAGCGCTAGGAGTGAATAAAGATATGTAAAAGATGATGGATTATGTCTAAACAACAACTTTCATTCTTATAGCTAATTAAATCCTGAATATTTGAATAGTTTAGAGCTTGAATAATGCTTGTATATGCATGTGTAGCAATAAGGGAGCCTATGTGAAGATCAAAATTTAAAACATCACTTTGGTATTTTTCTTTAGGAAATGAAATGATATTTTGAGTAATACAAACCTACACACACATTGATATTTTTTGGCATTGCATTGAGGAAATTCTTTTCTCTTATACCTACCCTCGGCTAGACATGGAGGTATATAATATTGCTTTCTGGGTTTATTCTGTAAGTAGTTAATTTCACAGAGAAAGACTAAAATCTTCTTAATGTCTTGTGTCAAGTGTGAAAGCATATGAATCACTTGCTGAAGGCACCATTTTGTATTCATCCAAAAAATGGTTTGTTCTTTTTTTATG
Organism: Sequoia sempervirens; assembly: GCA_007258455.2. NCBI lineage: Eukaryota > Viridiplantae > Streptophyta > Pinopsida > Cupressales > Cupressaceae > Sequoia > Sequoia sempervirens. The sequence continues at coordinate 11,739,723 of VDFB02000010.1, read as the reverse complement.
TTTCTTGCATGTGTTTTTTTTAGGCTCTAGAGATGTAGCTCTGCTCTTTCCTTTGCACTTTTCATCTATTTTGATGATTACAGTAGATTGTCCTCATAATTTTTCATGTAGATCTATCTGTAACCTTATTTTCTACCAATCAATTTGCAAACTAGTCACATATTAAGGACCATTTCACTAACTTGTAGTCATCCATTACTTCATATGTTGTAGGTTGTGTCTGTGTGCCAATAAATCCTGATGATTGCGAGAACTTTAATCCTGCAAGTGTACCCAATCTTTCTCAAGTAAAAGTCTTACCTTATTTTATAGTACTTTAAATGGTTAATTGAAAGTGCTTCTTTAGATCTGAGATAGTTGAACCCTGGATTAAAATATGGTATTAGATGGGCAGTATAATGATAAAATTGAGGTCCATTGAACACAAATTACGAACATAATTTACCGGACTATGAATAGTGTTACAATTATAATTATTTCTCCTTTACCTACCTCAGACATGAAAAAGATAGCAGATATTGGAAGTTCATTACATGTCTCATGTATGTTAGTATTTTAATTTTGTTTAAGTTAAGAGCTTCTGATTAGGTCAAGAATATGTTCTACAAGCTTTGTTCTCTCTTGACACTACTCAACATTTTCCTACACATTTTCTTCAATCCGCAGACATTTCTTAAATCCTTCCCTTGTTAGCCCTTGGTTGTTCTCTCAAGTAATGTTTTTTATCTTGGGTACTATATGTATGATCACCATCTCTTATGAAGCATGGATAACCTTTCATGGAATTGTTGTTGTAATTAGACAATTCCATTGTGAGAATAATCATTTAATTTGTATGGAAGTAAGTCTTTTTCATATTATTTGACTTGGTATTGTAAACTTGTCTTTGCAGGATTCTCTCAGGGGGAACAACAAAACTGTGATGATAGGTAGAGTTGTACAACACCATAAATCATTTGGCATTATCAATATATTGCATATAGAATACTCTGTGCAAGTAAAATGGAACGTGCAATGATAGTTGGTCTCGAATTCAAATTTGAATATAAGTACATTATACACAAGAAGATGGTATCTATTGTATGATTTAAAGAACCCCAAAATAAGAAAATTAATGGGTTCCATTTGTTTACTTTCTCTTAGACACTTGTTTAATTGACGAGACCCTCAGAATGTCTTGCTGATAACCAACAGTGTTCAAAACTCTTGAGAGAGGTCAGATCGGTGTGACATTGGATCTGTCTTTTCGATGGAAGTCATCGGCAAGACATGGATTGTCAGAGTGATTTTTCTATCTTGTGCCGATGATTGATCTCTCATTGATGGGTTGGCTTCGGTGGTCATCGCCAAGAGTCTCCGTGATGATACATTTCAATGAATATTTAAAAAAAAAAAATTGTATTGTTTCGTCACAATTTCAACGAAACCCATCGACGAATCACCGAAAAGGTTTGACGAAGTTGCTATAGCTGCGACAAAGGCTTCGTTGTAACTCCTTGCCCATTTCGTCGCAATTTCGATGAAGGCCACCGACGAATGACAAAAAAGGTCTGACGAAGTTGCTTAGCTGCGACGAAGGCTTCATCGTCACTTCTTGCCCATTTCGCCACAATTTCGATGAAGGCCACCGACGAATCACAGAAAAGGTTCAACGAAGGCCACCGATGAATCATAGAAAGGTTCGATGAAGTTGCTTAACTTCAATGAAGACTTCGTTGTAACTCCTTGCCCATTTCATTGAAATGGCGATGAACTTCTGGTGTTGTTTTGACGCTTCGAAAGAGCCATTGCAATTGCATTTTGGTTGTAATTCATCAATGGATACACAAAGTTTTCGTCGATATTCTGACGAACATACAAGTCATTTTATGATGCCGACGACCGACGAATCTTCATCGTTATTTCGACATTTAATTCATCATCAAAATTTCGATGAAAAAATAGCGACAAATTTTTTTTTGTCAATTCGTCAATTTTCTGAAAAATGTTTGTCGAAAAACCAATGAACATTCGTCAGAAAATGGAATCAAATTCAGTAGTGGATATTGGGGGAGAGCTATCACATATTGCTTCCTGTTGATTGCAATATTTCCTTACAACCACAAATTTATATAGTAGTTCAGAAGAGCTTTACTTTAGCTCGTTACCACTTGGGTCATTCCCACCTTTCGAAGCGGGGTGGTAGGCCCTCTAAGGATATAAAAAAGCAAGGAAGTACATTTGCAGCTCGACCGCCCAAATCATGTAAAGCACAAGGAGGGAACACACACAATGCCTTTCCTTACACTTGCATGATGTTCATTTAAAGCCCAAATCCAAATATGTGGTGTGATTCTACAAATGCCAAAGAGGTGCTTTTGGTCACTCAACATCGCCTAACAGCATGAGAGGAGAGCATATGCACTTTCTAAGACACTTGTAAACCACCAAACATGAAATACACTGGTTGATTTTAAGCCTTGCTTATTATTTGAAGATACTTGGATTCATTTTATGCCCTTGACGTGAAATGCCAATTCATTTTAATACTCATGAGTGTAAGAATGCGAGTTGTGGTTCTTTTTAGACCTTATAAGTGAAAAATGCAGTTTGTTGTTCTTTTTAACCTTTATGAGTGAAAGATGTAGTTTGTTGTTCTTTTTAACCTTTATGAGTGAAAGATGTAGATTCTTTTTAACCTTTATGAGTGAAAGATGCAAGTTGTAAAAAGGAAATTTTCTTAAAACTAAAAATAAAGCTCAATTTTTTTGTTTGTTTCGAAAGAAATTCTTTTCTAGAAGTTCCAATCCAAAGCCACATGATAAAAAAAGAAGTTAGCAACCAAAAAACACTACAATACTTGAAAAAGCTTCAAAAGAAAAGAAAAGAAAAGACACTAAAAATGGAAATTTATATTGAGCAAATGTGTCGTTCCTTTCAACAATTGTGTTTATGTGTTGCATCGCACCAGAGTGATTGCATTGCAAATTTGAATTTTCCCACCTAGAAAATGTGTCGTTTCTTGTCAAGTGTGTTGCTTCTTTGAGCAAATGTGTCGTTTCCTGGTAGTTGTATCATTGCATTTATCAGATGTGTCGTTCTGTACTGAAAATTTGAAAAAAAAAAAAAACTGTATGAAATCTTGCAAAATCTTGTCCTTCACATCAGGTTCACGAATGTAAGATGGGAAAAATTAAATAGCATAGACTAAGTGACAACCACAACACAAATCTAAGATAAAATCCAAATCTAAACAAGAGAAAACAATCATATGAAAGGATCAAAATGAAAACAAACAAATAAAACACTCTCCATTGAACTTGAATCATTTCTCTTGTCTCTCCTTCTTCTTTTGTAAATATGCCCTCATATTTGTAGTCTAACTTGTGCAAGTACCTACAAATTGTAAGCAAGAAAGTTGGAGATAATGGTTGTTAATGTAAAAATGGGAGAGAATGGCTTCTTTTATAGACAACCATTCAAACAAACGGACTAGATTAGTCATCTCGAAAGATTCCAAGATCGACGAATGAGGATTGATGAGAGGGAGGTTATGATCAATTGATTTTTAGTTAGATCAATGGCCGTAATTAATCGAGACAAGATGGGATAAGATCGAAAGTGAAAGAGTAAGGAAATTAATTGAAAAATCAGTTAGTGAACGAAAAAGAATTTGCATTTTGAAATAATGGAAACATTATCTCATTGCAAAAGGAAAAGATGGGTTGACTTTTTTATTTAAATAGAAATTTAATTCAAAAAGTGAGAGAATAGATGAATCATTAATTAAATAAAATTTAATTAATTTATGACAAAAAAGCTAACAATCAATAATTAAATAATTAATATAATTATTTAATTATAGTTGAAAGTGGAAACAATTAAATAAATAAAGTTTATTTAATTATAAAGGAAAGACATTAGTGGCGTAATTGAATAAATATAATTTATTTAATTAATCAAGGAGGAATTAAGATAGAAATGAATTAATTAAATAGTTAAAATTATTTAATCATGAAGAGTGAAAGGGGAAATGATGGAGAAATCAGGAGTCGCAGGTTTGTGACAATTTTTAGTCTCTACAAGTATCAAACAAAGGATGACAAGCTAATGCCATATAAAAGAATGGTGGATAGTTTCAAATAGTATTCTGTCATCATCACCTTTGAATAGGTTCCCCAGATCAACAACAAAGCAATTGACGCTATGGCAATGATAGGTTCACTTGATAGTCCACAAAACATTCCTAAGTATGAATTCCTTGTGGAGCAACTGTTCATACTGGCATTCGATATCCCAGAATCAAAACTAGTTTGTGATATTGCTGGTCCTAACTCACCATGGTACCATGATACACTTGACTATATCTAGCATGGTATCATCCTTCTCGATTTACGACAAGCCAATTTGAGAAAACCTTTGCCTATAGGACTTCTCGATTCACAATCCTAGGAGACACCTTATATCTTCAAAGTTTATAGAGTACTTTACTCTAATGTCTTAACACAGAAGAAGCACAAACCTCCCTACAAGAGGTACATGAAGGCATTTGTGGGACCCACTCTAGTGGACCTAACCTAGTAAAAAACTTGCTAATAAAAGGATACTATGGCCCTCCATGGAACAAGAATGTATTAAGTACTTAAGAAAATGTCATCAATACCAACAACATAGTGACCTTGTTCATGCACCAGCACAGGAACTGAGACCTATCACAACACCATAACATTTCTCATAGTGGGGATTAGACCTAGTAGGTAAGATATCTCCTGCTTCATCAAATGGGCATAAATACATTATCAGTATAGTTGAATACTTTACAAAGTGGATAGAAGAAATTCCATTAACATACATTACAGGGAAACAGATATCCAAGTTCATCTTGAATTATCTAATTTGTCAATATGGAATTCCACAAACCATCATAATGGACAATGGAAAACCATTCAAAAAACAAGATGTCAAAAAGATTTGTTCCAAGTTTTCTATCCAACATAGATTCTCAACACCCTACTATCCCCAAGGAAATAGTTAGGCTAAAGCATCCAATAAAACCATCCTAAAAAATACTAAAAATACTGTTACTGATGTCGACCGTGATTGGAATTTACAACTAAACCTAGCCCTATGATATTACCGAGCCAGTATTCATACACCTATAGGTGCCACACCTTTTTCCTTGGTCTACATATCTGAATTTGTCTTACCTATTCAAGTTGAAATCCCCTCACTGTGAATATCACTGAAGACATGGTCAGCAATGAGAAATATCAGGTTTCCATATTGAATGAGTTGGAACTCCTAGATGAAAGGTGTTTGAGTAGATTAATCTATCTTTAGGTTTATTAGAATTGGATCAAACAAAGCTACAATAAAAATATAAAAAACAAACTTTCAGGTTGGTGACTTGGTACTAAAAGAGAATCAAAAGATACAATTGAATCAAGATGGAAAAGGTAAGTTTGAACCCAATTGGGTAGGTCCTTTCATCATCACAACAAGCTATGGATCTGGAGCTTATCAATTGGATACTCTTGAAGAGGAACCTTTAATCGAACCGTTGAACAAAAACCATCTTAAAAAGTTCTATACTTGAACACGTCAGAGTATCCCAGTGCAAAAGATGAAAAAAATTAAAAATCAAAAAGCTAGAAAAATAGTAAAGAGAAATAAAATGTTCCTTAAGTGAAACCACTTTGTGGTGCTTTTAGAATAGGTATCATAGTGAAAACCTAGCAAACAGGCACTACATTTGAATAAGACCTGCATCTTTATCTATCAACACTATCTAAGGTATCCACCCATTCATCCCATAATAAACGTGTAACCAACCATGGATTGATGACTGATCAGGTGTCAAACCTTTTTGCACCATTAAAATCCATCTCCCCTAATGAAGGTAATCTTATCTCAAAGTGGGGGAAACTTCCCAAAACTGGTAGTGGATTGGATCCTTGTACATCCCATCATAGTCGAAAAACTATCAAAAATTGAAAACATCCAAAAAATGAACAAAATAAAAAACATAAAAATCCCAAAAACATGTTATGCTTTGACTCAACAGTAGTCAAATTATGTGGTCTCTACATGTATAATGTAGGCAAGGCTTATTATCCCTTGAGGCCTTAGGTTAGTCCCCTTAGGTATCTATCATGCTTTCTTTTAACTTAGTCAAAAAATTCAAAATACCCCAAAACAATCACAAAACAAAAAATGTCAAAAACATGTTCTTATCAAACCAAGTGAACTATAGCCTCTACGTGGATAATGTAGGCAAGGCTTATCTCTGATGAGCCCCTGAGGCCCTAGGTTAGTCCCTTGAAAACAACAAAAATAACATCAAATAAACCCAAAAAATAGAAAAGGTCCTACCTCTATTATCAACAATCTGCAATAAACTTTTCATCCATAATAAATAAATTGTCACCTCCACCCTTTGCCAATGCAAACAATAAACAAAACAAAAATCAAAATCAAAATAAAAAATAAAAAATCCCAAAGTGAATATCGAAATGATTAGACAACTATCAAGTGAAAAAAAATCCTAATTATAGACTACCATACCCACCTAAAAAACATATCAACAATCCTAAACATGAGTCTTAATGGATAAAAAATTCCTACAATAGACATCATCAATGAATTTCATCATGAAACATCAACAACAACTATGACAAGTAATACTACAATTTTTTTTATCTTTTTATAGTCTTATCTTTTTGATTTATTATAATACCACATTCCCATGATCTCTCAAGGATGTCCATAAGGATTTAGAGAAGAAGGAAAGATGGTAGTAATTGTCAATTTATGTTTGTGTTGTTTGTGAGATATTTTTGTGATACTACCATGGAAAATGCTTGCTTTGTTTTATGTATGGAAGTTGTTTTAAGACAATTTGTGTAGCAGTTGCATGTTGGGTATTCCATACCTCTCTATGTAACTAGTTTGAAAAGTTTTAACACAACTCAACCATATACTCAAACAGGGTTTTTGTATGTCTGGTATGAACAAGAATATTATTTGTGTGTCAATTCAAAGTCCACACAATGGATACAAATCCACCTTGATTATTAATACCCTGGTGCATCATGTCTATTTTCTACATCAATAAGGATTGCTAAAGATACAAAGCCTCCATGCAAGAAAAAGAAAAACTCATTAGTAACTAACAACATCAAATTTTTATTCATCTCTAAATCATCCAACACTACTTCTAACTAGCAGCTCAATCCCACATCAAAATATGATTAGTACCACATCCATCCTACATCCACAATATCATCATTGCATATCATGACCATAGTAAAGAAATAAAAATATAATGCATCATATATGCATCACCATTCATCAAATAGAAATATAAATCATCCATTTATCCACATAATATGCACACATTAGAAAACTACAAAACATAAGCATACACCATCATCCATAATCATTACATAACACATAATAAAGTTGAATCGAACATGATTATCATATACCATAAAAAATGGGAATGTCTATACATCATCATATGTCATGTATGATATCAAAAGATACAAAAAAAATACATATATATGAGGCCTCAACTAGGCCGATGAATGCATATATAAAACATGTCTACAAGTCTCTAATACAAAAATATCATATAAAAATCAAGATCAATCAACCCTATTGGTCATCTTGTAGAGGAGTATCTTGGTGATAATGGCTCTGGTGTAGAGAGGGTTGAGGAAGAACAATCTGAGGAGATCCCTATAGCTATCTGACATAATGTCCACCTAACTTTGCATGTGTAGCTATGATCGACTCTCCAAACTGTGGATGTCTCTAAGACCTATGAACAAAAGCCTCATACAAGGTCTAATAATATGTACTAAGTTGTAGCAAACAATCTTGCTCTTCTCTAAGTGTATCATGCTTTGCTCTGAGCATGTCCCTCTTAGCAGTCACAACCTATACCTATGCCTCAACAGCCTATCACCATGTAGCCTTTGCATCTCTAGAATTTTTCATTTGTGCTAACTAAACTACTAAATCCTCCTATGGAGGAGGACCCTACGGAGCCTACGGTACATGACACTACTGATCAGGCTGCTCTCCATCCTCTCCATCATCTTGCTACTGATCTTAGGCTCTCTCTAACTACTCCTCTACTATCCAGAGTCTCTGTCAATATCCTCTCTTCCATGTAGTTCTAGCAGCCCTATGACCTAATATTGGCACACCACCTGTAGGAATGGTGAATCTCAATGGACAATGATGGGCCCACCACTGATCATAACCATGGGTAGTCCCTGCATCTATAAGACCAATTGGCCATCCCCATCCAAATGGGGCAAGTGCCTTGAACTCTTATATTGTTGCATATAAATCAGCTCTAGGTCCCCACACTCTCTTCTTCTGAGTGGTATGACTGAATCATGCATGATAGTCATTGGAAAAGCGGGTATGCCTCTCTTTGAACTATCAAAGAACTCTATCAGGAAAATATCTCTCTAGGATCGAAGAAACCAGATCGATCAACCAATGATTATGTCTGTAATAGGTCAAAGACTCATTATCATCCTCCCATGCCTCACAAGCTATCCAATATCTCCAAATGAATGCACCCATATCATCAAAAAGACCTCTCCAATGAGACAGCAATCCAGGTAGGGAAAAGTGAATGAAGATACCCTATCTATATGAGTAAGAATTGTTAGGATCCTAATCCTCAATGCCATTTGGATGTGTCACTGCAATGTGCTCCCACGTGCATACATGAAGGAGAGTGACACCTATTGAAATAGACCTACCACCATGATAGACGACCTCGTGTATGTCTTTATATAGGTCTATGAAAACACACGAACCCCAAGCATACCTAGTCCCATGCTCCATCATCTGCTCGATGATGATCCCCCAGTCAATAGGAAATATCCTCACTCTATGAATGGGTATCAAAGGCACAGTGATCAAACTAGATAGAAACATGGCCATTGGGTCCGCATCATAAACATAGGGAGTCAAATCAACCTCTGAATCAACTATAGGTAAGTGCTCTGCCCCGACAAGTCTCTCCATCACTATTGTACCCTATCAAACATTGTACATGACTCTCTCACCATGGATAGGAATCTGGAGAATCCTCTAGACATCCTTGAGCATGATGGTCTCATCTCCAGTAGGCAAGTGAAATGATGAAGACTCTGATTTCCACCTTTTCACCAAGGCAGTCATCATGGCTCAGTGAGCCCAAACCTCAGGCATCCATGAAATATATTGTAGTATGATGGAGTCTACGAAATCTCTCTCTAGCTCATGAAACCTATTGTGCAGTCTCACAACACACCCCAAGACTATAAGACTTGGGGACCCCAAGTGAAAACTAATGCTTATGGAAGATGCTAGCTAGTTGGAAAGGTCACTGAAAGTGACAAGCAAAGAAAAATATTTTTGAAAGAGTACTTCGTAATTCAAGTGTTTTGGGTACTAGGTACTGGGAACCGGGAATGGTAGAAATGCAAAAGGTAATGAAAGGGTAAAGAAAAATGTTCTGGTCTAAGATTCGAGGCCCAATGAAGATGAAAAATCTAGTAAAACTGAAGTCCAAGAAAATCATGGGTAAAGTTGAATACCAGGTATCGGGTAACAGTGCAAAGCAAATTTTTAAATTTTAAGGTTATATAAGAAGTTTGATGGTCCAATAACCAGATATAAAGGATAATTATTGAAGAATATATGATTTTCTTGAAAGCGTGTTATTTGTTATGGATTTATATGATAACGAGTTAATGATGGTTTTATTTACATGAAATTTTTTATAAATTTTTTTTAAGGGATTTAATAGGTGGAATTTGTGATTGCGGGAGAAGCAGATTGCGATGCAGAGTTCTGGTATGGACAATTAAGAAAATTTGAATCATGGATAAAATCATATCCAGATTAGGGTGCATATTCTAGGAAGTTATATGTAGAGGGGCTTGAATCCATTGGAATACTAGGGATCCCGGTATTTCATATATGGCGACAAAAAGCACCAATCTCTAAGGAAGCTCATTCCCAAGAGTAGAAAGCCTAAGACAAAACCAAAGTGTAGGAAAAGGATGATAAAGAAATCATTTTGAATAAATGGGAAAGTTCCTACATACTATCCTAATTCAAGTTATTATCCTAGCGATAATAAAAAGATGAAAAAACCTTAAGGACTTCAATGTACAGATGGAGGTTGATCTTCGTTGACTTCATTTGCAATTCTCTTACTAGTCACCATATTCCACGTACCTTGATGTGATTCATCCCTTGGATTTCCTCTCATGTATTTTTCTTATCCTACCTGCATCTTACTTCTATAAAAATACAAGGGATACTTCTTTTAAGTTAAGTTCAAAATTTGTGGATATCGGAAGAGCCAAAACTTCTTCTAAGTTTTGTTCTCTTTTCCTATTTTCTGAATCATTTTGAACTAAAAAATTGTATGCACATAGAACTTAATCAATATCGAAGCCAATTTGATAGCTACCTATCTCATGTATTTTTGTAGATGGTTTGTTTGTTTAGTTGAACAACACTGTCTATTGCGTCATTTAAGGGGGCATACAGAACCTACTCGGTGTCCAAACTAAACCCCCTTCTTTAAAAGCTCACACCATTTTATGCCTAGCTGTGAAGTAATCTAGTGAAGTATAAAGTGATTTGCTTTTATTTGATTAAATCTTGGGGCATGTGTGGAGAATAACCAGGATAAATTATATTTTTTAGTATTTTGATGCTTTATTTTAGATAAGATGTTTAAATTTCAAAAAAAAATCCAAAAAATAGATAAATGAATGGAAATTTATTGAAAATATTTCATTTTCTATGAAATTGTTGAATACATAAAGCTAAATCTACTTAAGTGATAGCACAATTGTTTGATGTTCATGAAATATTATTTCAAATATTTTGATTTCATGAGATTATTTTATGATTGAACTAGAAATATTGTATCTAATGCTTATGATTCTTAATGAAACTGGAGATAACTGTAGTCCCCTTGAGATTAACAGTAATATCACATCATACCCTGAAGTGAACCTAGTATGGTCAAGACCTGACTACCAGAGCCTTGGGATTAAGCTAAGTCAAAATTTTCCTATTTCACAAACACCTTAGGTTGCCCTGGTTCAGTCTTTCAAGCAAAGATAGGTTCTTTGTGGTTTTCCTATGAGTATTTTATCTGCATTGTTGCTACAAGTGACATCGTTGTCAACAAAAACTCATGCTAGAAGGAGGGCCTCTCTCTTTTCTTTATATCTTTCTCTCTGTGTTTTGTTTATGAATACATATTGGTTCCAAGTTTAAAAGGTAGCTTGTAAGGAAAAAGTCTAATGCAAGTTGGTATTTTGAAAATGGAAGTTGAAAAAATATGGAAAATTCTTAACCAAAGATTACATCCTTTGATTTTATTCACCTTTGGTAGAGTCACCGAATGTAGAATTCATGATACAACTCATCATGGTAAACTCAATTGTGATTTTTTTTTAACTAGTGTAAGTTTGGCTATGTTTAAGGTGATTCTTTTAACAAAAGAAGTTTTAACTGCTAGAAGAAAGGGACTATTAATGAGAACTATGTTGAATCCTAAAAGAGAGTATAACCCCAATGGAATAAAAAATGTTAAAAAATTAACAAATATATCAAAATGGTTTGATAACTGCAATTGTTATGAAGAAAATCTTAAGGTTTTGTAGGAAGATAGGAGAGAATGATGAGACTCAGAAACATTACACTGAAAACAAGGAAATGGCATTGATGAGTCATCATTATCTTCATACGTGGAAAACAAAAGTGAAGAGAAGGAGTGAGAAAATCGAGCAGGAGACACATGTTTTTTGTTCCAAACTAAAAATTCACAAGATAAAAAAGGAAATTTTCTTGATTTTATGCAAGATAGAGTATCAATTTTTTACTTTTTCTCTCTTTGATAACAATATAAGTTGTGATATTGCTTGGTATAACAAAGTTCAAAGTGAAGACAGGGCTGAAGACACAAAAAATTTTGGAGGAGAAGAAAATCAAGAAATGAGCGTAGCCATTCATGGAACTGAACAAAGTAAAGAGGAAAACCATGAACTGGGGCTGAAAGAAGGTAGAGTATTGACAAATCAGAGGAAGTGTGTGCGATCGAACCTTAATGAGGTTTTTTTCATACATATGAGACAATTTATTGGTAAGTACGCTTTTGAATTTATGTTTGTTAAACACAAAAAATTTAAAGAAATTCATTGTTACAGTAGGACATTTGAAATTTATTCCAGTGAATTCAAGGACAAACCTGTTGTAATTCGTACTAAAATAAAAATGAAAATTTTCATTGAACTCAAAATAAATTGCTTTATTAGGGTCAGTCATTTGTTAGATTAGAGTTTTGGTTAGTTAGGGTTAGTTAGCTTTTGTACGGTTTGTTTTCGTTTGCTTTTTATTTTCTTTGTTTGGCCATTTGCATTAGCAAATTCTGCTTAACTTATCATACACATGAGATTCAATTCAAACATTTGTAACATTGTGCTATGAAATGTAAAATGATAAAACCATACATAATAAATACATGCTTTAAAATGTATGAAAAAGCTAAATATATATGTGTGTGTGTCGCGTATATACATAGAAGTATCAAATTATTGTTGTAAAAGAGGATCAAAAAAAGAAAAAAAAAGAGAGTTAAGTTGCAGATAGGAGTAGCCATTCATTCAATCTAGGATGCCTCATCCATCAGAGCTAAATATCCTACGTAGGCAATTTCTCGGTGAACTTCAAAGTCAAGAGTATGGAGGTCAGTTAGGAACGACGGGAGTGGAACTACTTCCCCGTGTTCTAGGAACCAAGGAATATCATCCATGGAAGGGATTACAATGGCCGAATGTGCATTAGATAGAATAGTATCTAGATTCTCCAAATATTCAAGCCGCACTATCATATTTGCAGCTGAGTGAACATCTTCAACAGGAAGCCTAATGTCCAAGAGCGAGGCTATAAAGTGAGAATCCAAGTCAGAATAAATCCAGTAGTAAGCTTTGGATTCCGCATATTGTTCCCCAAGGACTAAGCACAAGTTTGGTACAGTGAAGCTGCTAGTCCTAATGAAGAAAACATTTCCAAGCCTTTAAGTCATGATATGAACCATGAAGACATTTTGGTGGTGAGAGCAGGTCAAGAAAATTGGATTATCCATGACCTGGAAGCAAGCAAGCACTAGCAAAGCAAAAAATGCAAAATAAAAAGAAGGAAAAGTAAAAGTGTGAAGAATTAGAGAAAAGTGAGAAATTTATAGAAAATCATGAGGAAGTTGCAGTACATAGTTGCCTGGATTGAAGTCTTGGAAATCGTAAGCAAGGTGGTAGCCAGATGATTTTTTCCAGAGTGAAATGTTAAATCAAATTAATTTTTACACACAATTGGTGACAATTTGCTTCAAATTTGACTAGTATGAAGATTGTAAATCAAGCAAGTTAAAGATCTCAAAATTAATGGTGGTCATTTCATTGTGTTTTTATTAAGCCGTATTAATCATGAAGGTGCTCATGTGTGCAAAGCAAAAAGGAAAATGAATCTGGTAAGGCAACACACGTCATCACTTGGGAAATTTGAAAGAGACGATATGTGCACATTGAGGCATGTGAGTTTAATGCAGAATAGTGTGATAATGTTTAAGTGTCATCATGACATTTTTTTTTATCCATTAATGTGGTGTAGTATCATCAAATTGGAATCACTAGCCAAGTATTTAGTAGTTTCCATAAAATTTAATTGGAAAGGGTGGTAAATAATGGTTCTAAATTTTAATTTATGCATATTTTCTAACATATAGCGAATTGCAATTAGTTAGGATTTGGCATAAAGGTGGTAAATTTTATTCAGGAATACACACCAATAGGGAATTATTAAATTAAGTATTGGGAAGTAGTCAAACGATGAAGGAATTTCCATTGAATGAAAAATTAAAAGGTAACCTTCGCTACCACTATAATTCCCAACCTAATTGTGGGCTTCATTGCTTGCAAGTTGAAATGATCTATCAATGAAATATCAAAAGAGATTTCACAATATATATATATATATATATATATATTATGGACGCTTGGCTAGTAGTTGAGCTATGTTTGGGGGAATTACAAAGATAACCTTGTTGGGGATATGGATGCTTGACTAGTAGCAAGGCTCTATCCCTGGTTGGCTTTGGAGGATTACCAAATTATGTAGTTCAATGTCAATGAACTGATTTTTTTCACTGAGATCCAAAAATTGGAATTAATCAAAGCACACATGGATATTTTTGGAGGAATTTTACTGTTTTTATGTCAGAATCTAGGTAAAGGTAAAGAGTTATTGTTTTAAAATATGCACAGATTATAATTTATTACTGGTGATTTAATCTCAAGTTTTGGTTTAAATTTGGTTTTATTGGTTGCAAGTTGTTGTGTGGTCTCACAACACACCCCAAGACTATAAGACTTGGTGACCCCAAGTGAAAACTAACACTTATGGAAGGTGCTAGCTAGTTGGAAAGGTCACTAGAAGTGAAAAGCAAAGAGAAATATTTTTGAAAGAGTACTTTGTAATTCAAGTGTTCCGGGTATCGAGTACTGGGAACCGAGAATGTTAGAAATACAAAAGGTAATGAAAGGGTAAAGCAAAATGTTCCGATATGAGAGTCAAGGTCTGGTGAAGATGGAAATTTTGTTAAAACTGAAGTCTGGGAAAATCATGGGTAAAGTTGAATATTGGGTACCAGGTACCGGGTAACAGTGCAAAGCAAAGTTTTAAATTTTAAGGTTATCTAAGAGGTCCGATGGTCCAATAACCCGGTATAAAGGATAATTATGCAGAATATATGATTTTATTGAAAGCATGTTATTTATGATGGATTTATATGATAAAAAATTAATGATGGTTTTATTTACATGAGATTTTTATAAATGTTTTTTTAAGGGATTTAATAGGTGGAATTTGTGAATGCAGGAGAAGCAGATTGCGATGTAGAGTTTAGGTATGGATGGTCAGACAAATTTGAATCATGGATAGAATCATATCCAGATTGGGCTGCATATTCTGGAAAGTTATATGCAGAGGGGCTTGAATCCACCAGAATACTAGGGATCCCGGTATTTCACATATGGTGATAGAAAGCGCCAACCTCCGAGGAAGCTCATTCTTGAAAGTAGAAAGCCTGAGGAAAAACCAAAATGTAGGAACAAGATGATAAGGAATTCATTTTGAATATATGGGAAAGTTCCTACATACTATCCTAATTCAAGTTATTATCTTGGAAATAATAAAAAGATGAAAAACCTGAAGGACTTCAACATGCAGATGGAGGTTGACCTTCATTGACTTCATTTGCAATTCTCTTACCAGTCACCATATTCCACATGCCTTGATGTGATTAGTCCCTTAGATTTCCTCTCATGTATTTTTCTTATCCTACCCGCGTCTTACTTCTATAAAAGGCTAGGGGATACTTCTTTTAAGTTAAGTTCAGAATTTTAGGATGTCAAAAGAGCCAAAACTTCTTCAAGTTTTGTTCTTTTTTTCCTATTTTCTGAATCATTCTAGACTAAAAAATTGTATGCACATAAAACTTAATCAATATCGAAGCCAATTTGATAGCTATCTATCTTATGTATTTTTGAAGTTGGCTTGTTTGTTCAGCCGAACAAGATTATGTGTTGCACCATTTAAGGGTGCATACAGAACCTACTCGATCTCCAAACTAAACCCCCTTCTTTAAAATCTCACACCATTTTATGCCTAGCTGTGAAGCAATCTGGTGAAGTATAAAGTGTTTTGCTTTGATTTGATTAAATATTGGGGCATGCGTGGAGAATAACCAGGAGAAATTATATTTTTTAGTATTTTGATGCTTTATTTTAGATTAGATGTTTAAACTTCAGAAAATTTTCCAAAAAATAGATAAATGAATGGAAATTTATTGAAAATATTTCATTTTATATGAAATTGTTGAATACAGAAAGCTAAATCTACTTAAGTGATAGCACAATTGTTTGATGTTCACAAAATATTATTTCAAATCTTTTGATTTCATGAGATTATTTTATGATTGAACTAGAAATCTTGTATCTAATGCTTATGATTCTTAATGAAACTGGAGATAACTGTAGTCGCCTTGAGATTAACAACAATATCACATCATACCCTAAAGTGAACCTAGTATGGTCACAACCTGACTACCAAAGCCTTGGGATTAAGCTAAGTCAACCTTTTCCTATTACACAAACACCTTAGGTTGCCTTGGTTCAATATTTCAAGTAAAGATAGTTTCTTCATGGTTTGCTTTTGAGGATTTTATCTACACTATTTCTACGAGTGGCATTATCATCAACAAAACCCAGTAATAAATTCAAACAATAATTAAGGTTGTTGCTCTTGGGAAAATAGTGGTTTAAGACCCACCTGCAACATTTAACCCACAATGTTAGAATTTTGCTCAAAAATTAGGCGACAAACTGAAACTAACAATCAAATAGAGTTATACTATTGGTTTTAGCAATATCAATAGTTTCTATGGTGATACCAGAGACTTTTAGCAATAGCAATAGTTTCTATGGTGATAGTGGAGACTTTTTGTAATAGCGACTGCGACAAGTTTTTGACAAAACTAACTACTAGCGATAGCGGTGACATTTTCAAAAGCGGTTAAGCGTTAGCAGAGACTTTTAGCAATAACAATGACATTTTGCAACTACGACTACTTTTTACAACTATGGTAGTATACCTAGGGTGATAGTGGAAAAATTGAAGCAAAAGTGATGGAAAATTAAATTATCGCTATCAAAAAATTAAAATTTGAGCATTAATTACATGAATGCGAAAGGATAAAAGAGAAAAAGGAAAGTGTTTTTACGACAACACCTAAGCCAGTTGGCTACATGTACTCACAAACTGCCTTTGTGTGGTGTGGGGCACCTCAAATCCTCGCCATAGCTCCTCAACGATCACAGAAGAAGGATCTCCAGAGACAAGATTTTACAAAGGCTAAGAATGAAAATGAAGGGTAAATCAACCCTAATTACCTATTTTAACCCCCCAAACCCTAATTTTTTACCTAGGAAACCCTCCTAGGTTGAAATTATGAGCTCTAGAGAAAATCTGAACTATCAACGAGGGACCTATAAGCTTAATTTTTTGTGCTCTATACATCTGAACTAGAATAAAACATTGTCACGAGCCCAACCTGAAAAATGATTTTTTTCGGCCAGCCTCTCAAGGGGGCAGCTAGCATCCTATCATCTTTCCATTGATTTCCAAGGCACAGTGGGACATATAAAATTTTTCAAATTTTGATCTTAACATCAAATTCTTTGAAACAAAGCAATCAATACTTTGTCTCAAAGAGGGGAAAAATGTAAATGTGTAAAAATGACTAAACACTTATCACACATCCTGAATGACATTTTCTCATCGTCAACATCACTATCATCTAATATCACTATGTTTTCCATCAATTACATCAAAAACCCTAATTTCCTCTATTAATTGAATAATATTACATTATTTAATTAATTCACTATTTTATCATTTTTTACTAATTAAATAAGTTTCATTTATTTAATAAAGTCCTAATCTAACTTTATTCCTCCTGATTAATTAAATAATATCAATTATTTAATTATATCGCTAATTTATCCTATTCCCTTAAGTCAATTAAATATTTAGTACTTAATAGTTTAATTAAACCACTTTCCCCTAAAATTGAATAATTAAATTAAAAACAAAACATCGTCCAAAAAATGTCAAAAAAAAAAATACAACTTTGTTTGTAAAAGTCAAACATGACATGCACGTTCAACTTAAAAAGTCTCAATTAATTAATTACCCTCACCCACTTTCATGATTGAGAAAATTATGATCCACCAATTGCTCACTCTGATTGGTTGACTAATCCATCTATTTTCTAACTGATTCATCTATTCTTCAATCCCACTAAAGGCTCAACCTAATTTCCTCAATTCCATAGATTAGGCAATCTATTTCCTCTAATTGATCAATTAACATCCTTAATTGATTCATTCGCAGAAGCTAACTGAGCAATCTAATTCTTCTCAACAACTTTCAACCATTGATCTTGATTCAACATTGTTTAATCTTTCACGTTCATCTCGAAACATAATATATATATAACAATCCTCTCCATCCTCAAAAAAAATCAAAGAATTGGCATCTTTTATGCAACGAAGTAATGCTAAATTAATCATTGATTTCTTAAGAGCTTTTACACACATATTCGATCACCATCACACCACATTGAATCTTTTGCAAGCGCATAATGGAGGCTTCACATCGATACAACGCAATTCAACATAGTTGCAGATACACTTTGACATGAGATGGGTAACAATATAATCAGTTGAATTCATTATATGCTTTCTTGTTTGCATTGCTTAAATTTCATTGAATTTGGTAAATCTTGTATTGTTCATTTCATGAGTAATGGGTATGGAATATATCTTTCCTTGAATTGAATCTTGTTTAATTCATTCATGTTTGATTTCCTCATGCTTCTCAATTTCCCCCTTACACAAATATAAATTAGAAAGATAATCTATAATAAATGAAATTGATGTAAAGAAAAAAAGAGCGAAGAAAGGAGAATGGTACTGAATATAATTTAATAAAAAAAAAAAGAGAATCAAGTAGAAAGAGAGGAAGTGAAAGAGACACATGCACTAACACTAGTATAATTTAAGTACAAGAAGTATAATTGTCCAACCTCTATAATTATTTATAATTATTACTCTAGTAGAATAAAACATAGAGTTAAAATAAAGTATAGAGAGTGGATACAAAGAAGAGATCTCTAAGCTAGAAAGTGTGATAATTGAGAAAATCATATAGGGTTAACTTAAGAGTTGATGAGAAATAATAGATTTAGGACATGTGTAAAACATAAGAAGAATGAATACTAAGGAATAGATGATGTGTGGAATATCATGAATTTTATGGAAGGTGTTAAGATTCAAGGTGAAAATTTAATAATGTATCACACTTTCATAAAGGAAATGGAGAACACGTCCATTTTTTAAACTTAAATCCCTTAAAAGAATATATATGTTTTAAATTTTGAAATGATGCAAAATAATGAAATATATAATTGTTAGTGCATATATGAATTTTTTCTTTGAATTGTTCTTGTGTAGATGTTCAATATTTATTTTTAGTTTTCTTATCATATTGTACTAACCATTTTTTATTTTACATATATTATTTAATCCCTTTAAACCACTTATAGTTTATTGAATGCAATATTTGGTAATATTATCCTCTTGTATATTAGGAAGTGAGTCCTCATAGGTATATTTGAGGGATATAGAGGTTGGAGTGACAAGGAGACCACAAACATGTTTCCCTACATTTATCTAACTTTCTACATTCCCCATTAAAGGTCTAGTGAAGTGATGACTACTACAACTCTAGTACTCAGGCCTTAGAAATATATGAGATATTTCAAATTCTAGATAAATTTTTCATACCTCTCCACTTCCCCATATCGCTCTCTCCCACAAGGGTCAACCCACAATATTGTGTCCCACATTTTGGAAAAAGTAAGACAATAATATCAACATTTTTTACAAAATTTCATTTTATGAAACTGATGCAAACACAGGGGGACCCAAAACCACTCAAGGTGTCAACCTACCTTCAAGAGGCATATAATAAGATTAAAAGGACCTATTAGACCAATTCAAAAAACTCCCAAAGTTTGAAAACAAACAGAAGTAGAATTTTCCCACTTTCATCCTTGCAACCCTAGTAGCAATGCAAACCCGGTTTTAGGCCCTTAACTCCAAAATTTCCCAAAAAAATTGACAAAAAAAAGGATGATTCAAAAACCCATTACAAAGTTACAAAACATATCTTAGCCCCCCATATGACTCCTTTGGAACAAATTTGAGAAAACTGACCTTTCCACCATTTTAGGCCTCCAAATAGGTCAACTTTACAAAGGAACCCCTCCAAGATTGCAACCCCAAACCAAAAACCTAGAAACAGTCTTGAGTTATGATTCAAAACCAAGGATTCACTAGGTCTTAGGACCACAAAAGATCTTTTTGACCCCTTACTCAAAAACCCTCCTTTTGCAAGCAAAACTCTAGGGTCTATTGAAAATCATATGTCTCGATCCCATATGGACTTAAAACAAATTGAATCCCTCATTTTCCACCTGAAAATGCTCAAAACAATGTTATATTATTCTTCCCTCAAGTTGTTTATACACTTGCTTTGTAAAACCTCACTTTTTTCACTCTTTTCCACCCCTTCCTAATAGGGTTTTCAACCTCCTCTTCACACCTAGCCTATACCAACTTCTTAGACCCTCTAAAAATATTAGGATACCCTTATAAATGTAGGAACAAACAAGTTCCAACTCCTCTTAGACCAAATTCACCAACTTGCATATTCTAGCCTTTATTTCAAAGGCCTAAACACATAATTTCATCAGGGCAGCGTAGAGAATCAACCTTATTGGCTCCACCACAATTGTAATCCTATTTATAACCCTATGCCTAAACATACAAGACCATTCCTCCAAGTTACAGTAAGCACAAGCGGAGGAATGGCCTGTTTAATACATTATGGACTTCAAAATACCCAAACCTCTACTACAAACCAACCAAGAGAAATCAACCACTAAAAGTTTTTAGACTCAATGAATGTCTTCAAAAATAAAATTAAAAGAGATGTAACACCATGCCACACCAAATTCAAAACATTTGAAGGCCTAGATCTACTGTACGGACCCGTACACAGCAAGAATTGTACAAAAACTTAGAAATTAACTGAAAAACTATGCCTTTTGATTGAAATCTTCTTTTAAAACTGTTCAACAACCTTGCCTCGAGCCTTCAAGAGGATTTAAATACAATTTCTCATCAAAAACCAACTCCCCAATGCCTAAAACTAACCACCAACTACCAATCCCCTTTACATAGCTTAATTTTGCACTATTTTGATAATTTATTGACAATTATTACATCATAATGCAACTTTTGAACCAAACTAACACTAGAACCCCCAAATACATTAAAAGTGATATTATCAGACCTTTATTAATATGAAAGACTTAATTTACCCCTGTATTTCCTAGACCAACCTACAAATAGATCATTTTTTCAATTACATTTTTTAGGTGCTCCTGCACCATACTCCCCGAGTACAAAAGATTTATGCCCCATAAATCACTCCATAGGTCTCCTCCTATTTTCTTCACAATCCCTTCAAACCTGCTCCTAGTAACTTGCATGGAAATATTCCTCCAAGGCACTTTGTACCCTTCATGCTTTGCTTTTTCTTGGTCTTTCCATGTTTGATGCTTCTCAAATGGATCTTCTTGTTGCTTTTTATCTTCATTGACACCTGGAAACAAAATTTCAGTGCACAAATCTAAACATCCATACATTAGTATCTTTGTTTCATGCTCTTCCATGAGCCTTTTCCAACTACACATGTATCTCTTCCCTTCAACTCTTCTCTTCATAATCTTTCTCAGGTTTTTTATGCTTAGAACCATCCCCATAGTAGCATACATCTGCCACACAACCAAATACGACAACCAAGGACAATCCCCTGTCCTAACACCATATTCCTCAAACTCTTCTTCTCTAGCCTTCACTAGGCCACTCACCATCAACTCTCGGGTATCTCCCAACACTGAAACTTCATTCATCCTCTTTTGTTCATCCTCTTCACCATTCAAGGTGATTGTAACTGCCTTTTTCTCTTCATACTCTTCAAACTCTTTCCCATTTTCATTCATTGTCTCATGCCATTCACTTTGGCTCAATACAATCTTTGACTTCTTGTCCTTCTCTGAAATTTTTATCACCACTGTGATCTCAAATCCTTTGTTCTCTTGTCCCTTCAATGGACACCTCATTACTCTTACCATACTCTACCTGAGCTTGTCTTCACTTTCCACTATCATATCTTCCTTTTGTAACCATTCCTTTTTCCTCATTAACCTCTCTTCTACCTTGACTTGTCCTCCATTCTTGACCTTTACCATCTCTGCACTTTTAGTTTCATTGACCATCAGACTTTGCATCAGTCTTATTGTCTCAGTTACCTTTGCATCCTTTGACATTTATTCCTCTATGTTTTTTGACTTAAATTCCTTTGTTTTAGCAATACTTGGTTGCTCCTTGTGCTTCTCCTTCAAGGGACATAAAATTGTTCTCACTATGAGTTATTCACCCCTTTCAAGCCTTCCATGGATTCCTATCATCCCTTCCTCTTTTGACACTTCCTTTTTTTGTGTTCTTTCATCCTTCTTGTCATCACATGCCTGTTGCAACTCAACTTCTCTGTCATCAGTCTCTTGTTGCCTCCCATTATTCTATCCGTTCAGTGGACATTGCATTTTCTTATCATTTACCTCACTAGGCCTCCCTTGCCTCTCCATTGACAACTCTCCTATACTCTTATCCTTTTCTCTATGAGGGATCTTTGTCCCAAATGTTATTTTTCCACAAATCACTATAGCAGACCTACCCTTTGATGCCTTGACCTCATTTTCTTGCAATTGCAAAAACTCTTACTTGCCTTTGTCTTCACCACATCCTCCATCCTCATCTTGTTCCTTCAAGGTATTTTCACCTCTGACCTTCACTTTCTCTGCTTCCCTTGTGTCCTTAAGTTGTCCTATTTTTCCCAATGCTTCTTCATGGTGCTTTACTCTATCCATGGCATCTATGCTATGCTCCTTTGTTTCTCCATTATGCCCTTGTTCCTTTTGTTCTAGAAAATCTCTTTTTCCACACATTCCTATCCTCCTTTGTACATTATCACCCTGCAAACAACTCAAGGTATACTTTTTCCCATCCTTTTCAATTTCATACACATTAAGTCTTCCATCATGTGTAGCAAACCTATCATATTCCCAAGCTCTACCTAGTATCATGTGACAATCTCTTATAGGCATAATATCACATAGTACAACATCTTTGTAAGGACCAATCTAAAAATCTACAAATGCTTTCTCATTAACCACAATATGCTGACTATCATTTACCCAATATACCTTGTAAGGTGATTCATGGATTATCCTTGTCAAATGTAACTTTTCAACCATTTCCTTTGAAACAACATTATCCAATGAACCCGAACTAATCATACTTTACATACCTTACCTCTACATTTGCAATTGGTCTGAATATGGATTGTCTTTGCTTCATTCCTGCATACCTTGCTTGGATTTCTTCAACCTCCTTCATTGATTTCATAATGGCTTCTTCCACTCTTCAACTTTCAACCTGCAATAGATCTACTTCCTAGCTCTGATACCACTTTGATATAGACACACGAGACCCAAAACCACTCAAGGTGCCAACCTACCTTCAAGAGGCATCTAACAAGATTAAAAGGTCCTATTATACCAATCCAAATAACTCCCAAAGTTTGAAAACAAACGGAAGTAGAATTTTCCCACCCTTGCAACCCTAGTAGCAGTGCAAACCTAGTTTTAGGCCCTTAACTCCAAAACTTCCCAAAACACTTGACAAAAAAAAGGATTATTCAAACACCCATTATAGAGTTACAAAACATATCTTAACCCCCCATATGGATCTTTTGGAACAAATTTGAGAAAAACATTTCCACTGTTTTAGGCCTCCAAATAGGTCAACTTTACAAAGGAACCCCTCCAAGATTGCAACCCCAAACCAAAAAAACTAGAAACAGGCTTGAGTTATGCTTCAAAACCAAGGATTCACCAAGTCTTAGGACCCCAAAAGCTCTTTTTGACCCCTTACTCAAAAACCCTCCTTTTGCAAGCAAAACTCTAGGGTCTATTGAAAATCATATGTCCCAATCCCATACGGACTTAAAACCACTTGAATCCCTCATTTTCCACCTGCACATGCTCAAAACAACATTATATGATGCTGCCCTCAAGTTTTTTATACACTTGCTTTGTAAAATCTCACTCTTTTCACTCTTTTCCACCCCTTCCTAATAGGTTTTTCAACCTCCTCACACCTAGCCTCTCCCAACTTCTTAGACCC
This sequence comes from Sequoia sempervirens, assembly GCA_007258455.2. NCBI lineage: Eukaryota > Viridiplantae > Streptophyta > Pinopsida > Cupressales > Cupressaceae > Sequoia > Sequoia sempervirens. The sequence continues at coordinate 11,715,718 of VDFB02000010.1, read as the reverse complement.
TCTAAACATATCAGGATACCCTTATAAATTCAGGAACAAACAAGTTCCAACTCCTCTTAGACCAAATTCACCAACTTGCATATTCTAGCCTTGATTTCAAAGGCCTAAACACATAATTTCATCAAGGCAGCGTAGAGAATCAACCTTATTGGCTCCACCACAATTGTAATCCTATTTATAACCCTATGCCTAAACATACAATACCATTCCTCCAAGTTATAGTAAGCACAAGAGGAGGAATGGCCTGTTTAATACATTATGGACTTCAAAATACCCAAACCTCTGCTACAGACCAGCCAAGAGAAATCAACCACTAAAAGTCTTTAGACTTAATGAATGTCTTCAAAAATGGATTTAAAAGAGATGTAACACCATGCCACACCAAATTCAAAACATTTGAAGGCTTGGATCTGCTGTACGAACTCATACATAGGCAGGAATTGCACAAAAACTCAGAAATTAACTGAAAACTATTCCTTTTGATTGAAATCTTCTTTTAAAATTGTTCAACAACCTTGCCTCGAGCCTTCAAGAGGCTTTAAATACAATTTCGTATCAAAAACCAACTCCTCAATGCCTAAAACTGACCACCAACTACCAAGCCCCTTTATATAGCTTAATTTTGCACTATTTTGACAATTTATTGACAATTATTACATCATAATGCAACTTTTGAACCAAACTAACACTAGAACCCCCAAATATATTAAAAGTGGTCTTATTAGACCTTTATTAATATGAAAGACTCAATTTACCCCCCTATTTCCTAGACCAACCTACAAATAGTGCATTTTTGCAATTACATGTTTTAGGTGCTCCTGCACCAGAAACTTATAGCAAGTAAACCATTAATAATTTGGAGATTATGTGAACTAGTGATTTGTGAGGATTTATGTGTAGATTCTAAATTTTTTTTAAAAATAATTTAGAAATAAATTGTGATTTTTTTATGTAACTTTTAATAACATATTTTTTATAGTAAACAACTTTTTTAAGAAGTGGCGCTTATGTTGTCATGTATAATTTTTTTATTGAAAGGATCAAATTATATTTTTTAAAATATACATTTTTAACATCAATATCTAGTGCATGGATATTTTTTCATATTTTTTTCTTAATTAATTTTTAAAGTCAAAGTAATTATACTCTAGACATAGGTGTATGTTGTCATGCATAACTTGTTTTGTATATATTGAAATTAATTTTTATTTTTTCTGAAACAAGAACATCAATACCTAGTGCACACATATTTTTTAGAATTTTTTTTTTCTATTTTTCAATTTATCTATTTTTCCACTTGTGTGAAATAAATACCTTGATGTTTACTAAAAAAATAACATTCACAAGAAATACAATATAAATATATAATAAAATTAAAAATATTTAAGATCACACTTTTTGGAAAGCTTATAATAAGAGCTACATATACATACAAAATATAATTTATGAGTGACCTTATTTAATCCCTCAAAAGGTAAAGAAAAAGTGTCTTTTTGCTAGCATTTTGATAAGTGAGAAGGAGACTCCATTATGGGCATGATTTAAGACTAGAGGAGTTCTATCCAAGAGGGTTTGATCTAAGGGGGTCTTATCTAATCCTCTTCAATTAGAACCCTTTGGATGGAATCCCTCAAGGATTAAATCATTATTTTTCCTAAACAATATGTGATTTCAGATAAAAATCAAGATGTCCCAAGTTTGGAACCCATTATTGTTGGATGACCCACATAACACTTTATTTTTGCATGCTACTCCCTCTCTTGTATCATTTTTTTCACATACCACTCTCTCCATGTACTATTATTCTTGCACATACCTATATTTATATTATAAGGTTTATTATATATGCAATTTTTGTTATATTAGAAGGTTAGGTATATATAGGGAAATTTTGGCATTTTAAAGAAGGTTAACTATATAGGGTAGTTTTGGTATATTGGAAGGTTTAATATAGAGGATGTATGGTACATGTTGAGACAATCAATTAATAATATTAGTGATAATATAATCATAAAATGTATAAATCTAATTAACTTGATTAATATTAATATGGTTAATCATAAATATGAAATAAAATATGTAGATAATCATGTAAAATAACAATAAAAACTATTTGACAACAGTTATCAACTGGGTTTTGAGTTTCCTATCAAACTTTATATTCTATATGTATTAAACTATATTATATTAATATATCTATAGGCATTTGGCCTTTTTCCAAAAAAAAAAACAACAATAAAAACTATTAAACACACAAATACAAAAACATGTAACCTTAGATGTATGTGTAGAAACCATTTTGAGAAGATCCACCATAAAAGAGAGGAAAAATCCATATTAATCATATAAGGTGTATCAACCTTGCTCCTAATGTTTTGATTGAAGGTAAAAAATGGGTTTTGAAGGGGCCCGAAACCCTTTACAAAATAAAGTAGCTGATAAAAAAATATAACAACATTAAGCAACAATCAACCCGACGACAACGATCCAATAGCCAAAAAGAAGGTAACTAGCCAGCAACACTACATATTGTTTAGAATCTCAACAACTTCCATTTCACTAGCAGCCAACTTCTACACCTTATCCATAGTATCAGACACCTCAATACCTGAGGCCCGGGCCTAAGATTTCATTTTGTTTCTAGTTCTGACCCTAGCCAACCAGTTTTTACCTCACCACTCAAAACACTACCTTTAGTAGCACCCTTCTCACCAGCACAATCCACATCCATCAGCTTACCCCCAACAGCATCAACAGACACATTCTCCTTTCTCTTTTTCATAGTAGTCACAGGGGAGATCGCCTTAGCATAGTTCGAAATAGCCAAGACCTTAGAGGCATCTTCACCCTTCATCACAACATTCCACATATTATCAAATTTATCCTCAAGGGATAACATTCTTCCTTCCAAATTTTGTTTCAAATTAATGGTTTCCTCTGCCACAGTATTATCCACATCCATTAAATTATCAATTTGGCTTTGGACAGAAGGATCCTCAGCCTTACTAGCAACACCTCTAATTCTAACATTGGTCCTATTAATCTCATGGAAGAACCACTTTAAAAGTTTAAAAAACACATTAGCACTATCACGGGCCGAACCCAACACATCATAAAATTCCTCCTTGTCAAAGTTCTCAATGCGTTTCCCCACAATGACATCCTCATCAGAAGAACTAACCTGAACCTTTTCAACAAAAATTTCCTTACCTTTACCAGCGAGGACAGGAGTCTTCATCTTTCGAATGGAGCAGGCGATTTCCTCCGCAACAACCTTCCTTTTCATTATCCTTTATGCATCCACTTTACTAGTCCCCACAACATGTCCGCCACCCACAACTCTTTCCTTATCCCTCTTCTACAACCCCATGTCAACACTCGGCAGAGCCTCACCATAGATACCGCTAGCCAGGGAAAGAGGGAAACCCTTCTCCAAGAGTTGGCCAATAGTCAACATCCTTCTCTTTTGGCTCCCCTCCTCAAGCTCCTGTACATATCTCATCATTGGGGGAGGAGAGGAAGCTTCCCCATAAAGTTCATTTTTGTCCTTACCCCCCTTAGAAGGAACATTCGCCACCACCTCATCACTGCATGTTGTATAGCCCGCCTTATCATCCAACTTCCTTTTCCCAGTCTTACCTAGAACAAGGGAAATGGGGCTCTCCTCAAAAGAGGCATACGAATCTAGGACATAATCAACATCATCATCCCTATCAGACTTAGAATATTTGTTTAAAATAAGCCTCCTCTTCTTAGGTTTCTTCCTAACCCTTTCCCCTTCCGACTCTGTCTCATAACCCTCCCTGGGTTTAGTAGTAATATCCTTCAGAGACATAAGAAATTTTTGCACTTCATGAACTTTGACATGTTCATAGATTAGGAGAATTAACCCCCAATGCAGGACATATTTTTTGGGGTTTTTCCTATGATCTTTAATCCTTGAGTCAAGCAACATCAAAAAATAGTAGGGAAAGGACACCCATTTCTTATGCCGAAGATGTTTAAGCAATAGGAAATGGTAAGTGTTAATCATCGTGTACCTGCCTTCCAAGGTGACATACCTCATAATTTCTTCAACAATATCACGCCACAATGCTTTCAAGGAACTCTTCTAATACCCACCACTCTTTTCCAGCTTCAAGTCATCAGCCTCATTCCCTTTAAAGAAAATAGACATCGCAGCCTGCGATTCTTGTTTATCTTTGAACACCTTCATACCCTGAATAGCCAAGCCTATAATTTGGGCTATGAATTCTTCATCAACCACAATTTCCCTACCACCTAAATTTAGGGTTCTCTCATTCCACCCTTCAGCCACCAAATCGGTGACCTAGGGATGGTTACCATGTAGTTTCTCCATATACAGAGTTAATCCACCTTTCTCTAAAATCTCCCACACCTCCTTCCTCTGCTTAGTAGTAACACATGACTTAGGCTCGGTGCGGTTTCTGTCCCCACCCATCACTGAAGACTTAACAAACTAAGGCCAAGCACACAACAAAAAGCTCAGGAAAATAAAACAAACACCACCCAGAACAAGAATACCCAGAAGAAGACTCTGGAAACTAAGGTGACTAACACCCACAATCCATGTGAAGCTAGCCATAGGATAGATATGCCATAATGAATTTGAACACCGCATCTTGTGAGAGCCTTTCCTCAAAATCATAACTTGAACATCCTCATTCATGACATTCAACCACGTGAGTAAGGACATGCACCCCTTAATGTACAAAAAGAATGACATTAGATTAGCATTCATTATTAATTATAGCCATGGCCTCAAAAGGAATAGGATCATTCAAATCCCACTCATTTATCTTGTTGCATGAAAAATGAAAAAAACATCAAGGATATATATGGAGAAGTTCTTGGGCATAAACTTTGAGCTTTAGAAGCTTAAAATGAAGGATATGCTCATGGATAGAGATAAATGAGTTGTTTTATTGAGATCCAAAATAAGAATATTGGGATATTTTTGACCAAAAATCTAAGGGCCTCGTTAGAATTCATTTGGTTGATTCAATATTAAATTTAATGTGCACAACATTATTGTGGTAAGACTTTGAAGAAGCTAGATGAAATTTATTAGGATAAATCCCTACTAAACAAGCTTTACTCAAGAAAAAAATTGTATACCTTTAGGATGGAGGATGGTGGTTCTATGGTTAAACATTCAAATTATTTCAATATGATTATGACTAGTTGCACTCAATTGGAGTAAATACATATAGGAGAAGGATCAATATATGAATTTTCTATTTTCTTTGCTAGATTCATGGGACCTCCTTGTTAAACCTATTGTGAGCACTTACACTAAGTTTAAAATAGATGAGTTTGTGACATCATTAATTTATAAATATATTTAAAGAAAAAATATTAATATACTAAGGAGGCCCTATCTATTCATGTAAGAAGAAAAGAGAAAGGAAAGAATAAGGAAAATAAGAGAGACAAGTCTAGATACCAATACCATGTGAGATACAAAACTCCTGTTTAAACCAAGGAAAATTGTAGAACTATGGAAATAATAGCCACTAAAGAAGATATTGCAAGAATATAGACAAGAAGTAAGGTGATTCTATATCCCAATCATATAGAATATCCAAATCTCTTATTAATACCAATAAAAAAATTTAAAACTATGACAAGCTTACGAGAAAAAAAGAGATTGCAAGGAGGAGAAAAAATAAGATGAGTGATTCTAATGATTTTAAAAAGTCCTCTTAGGATGATGGTGATTCCTTTATTACAATATTGGTTACACATGTATCAATTAGTATATGCTTGATAGAATTTGGTGTCTCTTTTCATATCACCTAACATCAAGGTTGGTTCTCAAAATATGACAAATATGAAGGTAGGAATGTGTTCCTTGGAGATGAATCTTATTTTAAGATTGTTGGCCATGGAAGAGTCTTGATCTTATTCCTTGATGGGTCAATTCAAAGGGGATTAATAGTATACTATATATCCATAATTTGACATGAAACCTAATTTTTATAAGAAAACTTAATGATTGAGGTGTGCAGGTTGTTTTTTGAGTGGATGATGCAAGATGGTGAGAGGGGCTATGTTTCTTGCTAATGATGTTTACATAGGAATAGTATTTTATATAGAAACATTTAGGATTTAGTATCAAATTTATTCTATTAATGTAGTGAATAGATTTAAAGAACCTACACCCTTACCATTAGAACCAATAACAAAGAGGAGTGTTGCATCCACTTTTTATGATCATTCTTTATGAGAACCAAAGGGTGATAATGCTTTGGAAACTAAGCTACTAGTTGAGAAAATAATTATATGGTACCAAAGGGTGGGCCACATAGGTGAGAAGAGTTTAAGGGCCATAAAAAACAAAAAAAGACTATTGTTGAGGGATTAAATGATTTTAACCTATAATTTTATTTCTATGAGCATTGTGTTTATGAAAAATAAAACATGTTCAATTTTAATCTAGTTCTCATAAAGCTTCTAGGGTGGTTACTTAATCCATTTTAATGTGTTTAGTCCTATTGATATTCCCTATTTTCTAAATCTATATATTATGTATATTTCATTGATTATGACAATAGAAGGAAATGCATTTATTATTTTCTTATAAATAAATATGAATTATATGGTTATTTTAAATATTTTAAGGATCTTGCACAAAATCAAACTCGTGGGAAGATGAATATTTTGAGGATCGATAATATAAGTGAATTCAATTTACTATATTTTGACAAATTCTATAAGGATCATGGGAGAGATTAATATAAGACAACTTTTTACATCTCTTAGCATAATGGAGTTTTATAAATAATGAACATGACATTGATAGAGGGATTAGAAATTATGCTTAGTGGATATAGTTTGGAATACGACAGTTAGGTATAAGTAGTGTTTGATTAGAAAAATGGATTTAGGTCTTAAATCACACTTCTAATTAGGGACATTAGTGATTAAAAGTGATCTCAATAACCACTTGGCTACAAACCTCAATGGAAGAGCTAGAATGGTGGATTGAGGTTTTAATCCCTATTTTGTGTGTGTTTTGATGATTAATTGACTTCCAATTTACTAAATTATGTGATACAATGTTGTTCCTAAGTTAACCATGAAATTGCAACAAACTGAGATGATTTCTGAGGAATACAAAACAAAAAGATAAAAATGGATTCCAGAAATAAAAAAAGGTAGACACATGTATTTGAGGCTGAAATGAATGGTCAGTGGTATGGGGAACCCTAGATTGGCTTCCTTCTATTCAAGATATGATTTTATGCTCCTGTAACTCTTAGTCTACAAGTCCTTCTCTCCTAGGGTCACTATCAAAACTTCATTTGTTATTATTAAAATCCACTTTCCTTATCTTGACAACTTGTAGGTGTAACTAAGGGTGTTTTCCTAGGGTTAGCAGATTAATGCATTAACATAAAAACCCAAAGCAATAATGAAGTGCAAAGGAAATAACATGAAAAAAAAATGGAAAGATCTCACCCAAAAGTCTTCATTCTCCATGGCTGACCTCCATTATACCTTCTAACTTGCTGCAATATATAATTTTCCGTCAGATTTTGTGTGAGCAATATTTGACAATGCCAAGACCAAACAAATATTGAAGGATTTGAATGAAATGCTAAACTATGCACTATGCAACTAGTAAGAAAATATAAACTATGACTAAATGTCAAAATGTCAAGAAGCTAAGATGCTAAGATTTCCTAAGATATGAGAGATAAGAGATGTGCAAATGAGGCTAAAATTGCCTTCTTATAGAAAATGCAATTTTAGGTAAATGGCCAAGATTGAAAGTTGAGGGATGCCCTAAAATAATGACTGATATTAAATGTGACAACCCACAATTAGGGTTAGGACTCAATTAGAAAAGATGAATGGTCAAGATTAAATTAAAAATAATTTAATCAATGGTGGAAGTTAGTTGAGACAAAGAGGAATAAGGATAGGAATATAGAAGATAAGATCGATATAGAAAAAGCATTGAGTTGGAAAGAAAATCAAATCTTTTTCCATTTAAATGACCAATGGATAATTAGATAATAAAGATATTATCTAATTACGAAAGATTGTGATAAGGAGAAAAAATATCATTTTGAATTAAATACTGATTTTTAATTCAAAAATCAAGATGGAATCTAATTAAATAAATAAAGATGTATTTAATTAAAAAGAGGAAAAATAAAAAGTTGGAGAATCAAATAATTAATTTAAAATTATTTGATTTAAGAGACTGAGTTGACCTTTTAAGTAAAAAAATAATTTAATTCAAAAGTTGTGGGACCATGTGATAGTAAATAATTAAATTAAATTATTTACTAAGAGGAAAAATTAGAAAGTGGGACAATTTAAATAAATGATTTTATTTAAATTTAGAGGAAAAGTCAAATAAGACAATTAAATAATTAATAATAATTATTTATTAAGGATGAAATGGAGAAGGTGGCCAATAATTAAATAAATTAAAGAATTTATTTAATTATGAGAAGACATTAGATATTAATGGCGTATTTAAATAAATAAATAAAGTCTATTTATTAAATAATCAGGAAAGAGTAAAAGATGTGAATTAATTAAATAATTAATAATTATTTAATTAATAGTCAAATTTGGACAATAGGCAAAACATGATAAGACATAGAAAAATATGGTTTGCGGGTCTAGGACATTTTTATGTGTCTACATTTTTCCCCTCTTTGTCATAATGTGGCTTGTTGCATTGTGACAAAGAAAATAAGTCAAAAATATGCCCTAGTGAAAAATAGGATGAGGAAGAATGATGAGGAGGTAGCGATATGCCCCCTCAAGAGGACAGTCGGGTTCCAAGAACACGAGTGTGTTCTCGAAAATGGACGAGAAGAGTAGAAGACGAAGGGACAAAGATATGTTAGTGTGAAAGATATTAATGACGAAGATGCAGACTAGACGAAATGTTAGAGGAAAAAAAAGAACAGTGGGACGAGAAAGAAACCTTCAATATTTTCCAAAGTACTAATAGGTGTTGCTTGAATCATCATTGGGTGGTATAAATGACACAAATGGACAACAAACACCATGGTGTGACATAGACCAAGGTGTGCAAGGTCATCCACTTGCAAAACAAATAATCGCGGACAAGGAATGTCCTAACTCATACTAAGGGACAAGTTGCCCCAGTCTTTTTGTCAAAACAATCCACAGACAATAGTCAAAGAAAAACAAAATAGTCATGAGATGTTATCACAGCTCTAAATCCTTCATGGGACATCCTTGAGGTAGCTAGTAACATGACCAAAAGACAAGTCAATAAAAAGATAAGACAAAATAGACAAACTAGTCAATAGATAAGACAAAATAAACCAGAAAGATTAACAACCATTTAATTGTGTTTGCCAATGTTTGTCAATGGTTGATTGCTTGATGGTTTGATAGGTTAACATTTTTGATGTTTGGATGGTTTGACAGGGCCTATTACTAGGAAGGACACATCCTGAAAAAGGAAAATGACATTTTGACGAGGTCCAAGCCCAAGAAGGACACATCTGGGAGAGGACCAAAGAGTGACGAGATCGACATTTTGACTAATTTTTTGACAATTTGACTGATGTTGACTGTATGACTGATTGGACTATCTTGATTTTAGTTCATGATTCAAATGTTGACGTTTGAAATAACCGACTTATGTCTGCGTTTGACTATGTCTGACTCATTTGATCAATGTGACTATGTGTGACGGGACTGATATCGTTGGACTTACGTGATGGATGCTAAAGATTGACCTTGGGAGCCTCGAGGGAGCATTGACAGATGGCCTTGCCTACGTTTTAGTCACAAAGACAACGTAGTTCGACAATGACAAAGACTGACTTGATTGACATGACAGACTTTGACTCTATTTTTTTGGATTTTGACTGTTATTTGGATGTTTTTGTGTTTTTGACGTGTTTTGATTTTTTTTTTGGATTTTGAGGTTTTGTGATTATTTTTTTGTCTTTTTGAGAATATTTGATTTTTTTGTTTTTTTGTCATTTTATGATTTTTTTGGATTTTGGACATATTTTGATTGTTTATGAGGATCATGACAAATGCATGTGAATGATTCCAACACAAAAGACAAGATTGTACCCCTAGTCAAGATGAATACCAATTGACAAGTGATAATGATGATGACATTTGACGATTGGATAGCTTAGGCTCGTTACATTTGGAATGACATCTTTTCAAGGCTGAATGGGATGCTGAAGTATCCTTGGACCATTTGACAAGGGAAAACCAAGATAGGTGACAAACATGAAAGGATGATAGGTAGCGATGGGAGGCATGAGACTGGAGGAATTTCCATGTGATCTTCAAGGACTATGTCGCATAGGGATAGTGAGGCTATGAAAATAATGACAAGATATTTCATGAATAATATGTGACCAAAAGATAGACATGTCAAGAGGTTTCCGAAAGTATGATTTATGTCTGCATGTTTTATGTCAAGACCAAGGTAGGTGGGAAAAATAGACAAGAAATGATATGGATTAAATGGATGGTCATAAATGTCATTAGGAAGGCATGGGAAATGAGACAACTTTCCCCCAAGTGTAATGGCCCACATAGATGATTTATTTTACACATGATGCCTGTTTTCCAGGTTTTCATCATGGTACTTATCTAGGGCACCTATTTGCCAGGTTTTCATGGTTGGACGAAATTTTTCTCTTTACTATTTTCTTGAATTTTTGATTTTTTTTTGTTTCACCAAGATGCCTGTTTGCCAGGTTTTCATCAGGGTGACAATTTTTACACAATTTTTATATTTTTTTTGTATTTTTAATATTTCTAGATGGCCTTGATTCTTTAGATGACCACTAAATGTTTTGAATCCACCGACGGTGCCGATGTAGAGACTGGTGTAATGATATGCCAATAATGACCTTTCTAAAGTAGTTGCCTCATTAGGGTCATAGCACTTGCATACAACTAATTGATGTCATTGTGATCCTTGTTGATACTAGAGTTGGCCTTATTAGAATACGCGCATCACAATAGAGTGCCATGCAAGTCCTTGTGATAAAGAGTTGTTGCTAAGATGCGACAAATGTGTGAGGTAGATGTCTTAGACTTTGGACGTGATGTGGGATTATGATGGATGATGGTAGTTGTGGAAGGGTTGTTTGGATGTTTGGATGAATCACTTTTTATTTTCCAAACTTGGGGTGTTGGATGGCGGAGTTTGGAATTTTGATTAGGATAGCATTTGGAACCAACACTTTTATATGTCTTGCTTGATGACTATTTTGCCGAAGGTGGGCATTTCTTATATGTAGGAGTCCTCTTTTCTTGTGGCTCCACATTTTGATTGACTTCTACCTTTGGAATATTTTCTTTGCTCGATCCATTTTAACTTCATTTGTCCACTTGTATTTTTGTCTAATTCAATGGTCTTTGATTTTTGATTTTGGACTTTGGCTTTGTAATAATTTTCTTTTTGTTGGTTCCAAATGGAAGGTTTATTGGAATGACGGTGTATGGTGTAGATGGAGGGAGTGTTGGAAACAAACTTATGACAAGGACTAATCATAGGCTCCATTTTGATGTTTGTATTAGATAAAGTTGCCCCCAATATCAAGGAGGTACCACCAACATCATTAGATTTTTTGACTGAAGAATAGCCAAGGCCTTGATGTCCGTAATTTTATGGAAGCTATATTGGTTCTAGAATACCTTGCTCATGTAGGCCTAGTCCTTTTCCTTGATATTGCATGCTCTGATAGATTCTATTTGCGATGGGGTATTTGACATTATGGAAGCAAGATGAAAACCCATCAATGTGTATGTGGACATTGTTACTTGGAATCTTCTCCTCTGCAAGAAAGCCTGATTTGATAAAAGTGGATGATCCTAGTTGATAAGATGTCTTAGCTTCATTGATATGTAGGATAGCTTTATGATTGATATCTTTGGTCTGATTTTTTGAAACATTGGATTTTGATGGTTCTTCAAAAGATATTGATGCTTCCAAGTCAATGTAGAAACCATCTTTATGGTCATTGTCATTGATTCCAATGAATTCAACTATAGCTTGATCATTTTCAAACATTTCTAGAGTAGGAGACTCTTGTTTTAGAGGAAGATCATCTATGTGTCCCATGGAGGTAGGTGTCTCATTTTGGGAAGCGTCGATATTCAAAGCTTGGATAGAGTTTTCTTCAAGGATTTGCTCATGAATGACATATAGGTCAAGGAGTGGATTGTTTTGGATGTCTTGATCAATGATAGTGCCCCAGTCAAAGGAGGGTTCATCTTGGATGGGATGATTGGGACTGGAATCTTTGTCAAGGATAGGTGTATTTTGGATGCCATTATTTGTTGAAGGGACTTTCTAGATGGACTTAAAGATAGGGTCAAGGGATGAACTATTTTGATCTTGACATGAAGGTGAAGCTATGATGTCATACTTTGGACTTTCGTTTTGACATGTATTCTTGAGTGTAGGCAATGGGATGTTATTTTGGACAATGACATAATTTCCATGACTAAATGCGTGTTGGGATGATGTGGCTTGGAAAGGATTAGTGGACAAAAGACTAGGATAGGACATGGAGACTTGGATGGGGTTAGTGAACAGAGGACTAGGATAAAATGGGGAAGTTTGGATTAAGTCAATGAATGGTGGACTAGGACATGACATAGATGTTTGGAAGGGATTAGTGGATGGAGGACTAGGATATGACATGGAGGTTTGTAAGGGATGAGTGGATAGTTGGTTTCCCTTGTCAAGGCTAGGATAGGTGGGCGTTTGTTGAGGATTAACGACATGAATTGGACTAAGGGATTCTTGATAGTTAGGGTAGATGGTCGAATGACTAGGACTCATGGATTGATGGTAGGAAGGATACGCGGGTGATTGACTATTTTTTTGTGATTTGGATAAGATGAATTGTCTTTTGAAGTCTAAGGCTAGCTAGTATTGACCATTACAGAGAAATTGGTATTCAATTTAACTAGCAAGCATGTCAATGTGCATGGAAGACATGATGGTGGAGTGAAGTCTAGAGAATGACAATGCAAAGGTATGCAATGATGACAATGTTTCCTAAAGGGGATGTCAAATGCCAAAGGACAATGAGGACAATTTTTATTTTTGGATTTTAGGAATAAGGTATGCAAAGTGAAGACTAAAATGACTTGAAGGTATGAAAATGCAAAGGTCAAAGTGATTTGGAAAAAAGTTACACAACCACCCTAAGCTTGATTCTATGTCTCAATTTGGGTCATCAAATGACTTGTTGGTAGGACAAGATGACAAAGTGAGCTTTCCTAACTAGACTCTTGAGTTGGAAAGGTCTCAAAAAAGGACAATGACTAAGGAAAATGATGTTGACTAAGTCCAATGACAACCTACTCTTTGAAGGCAATGATTTGATAAAGTATGGTAGGTTCCCCTATTCTAAAATCTGTAAATGAGGACCTAAAGATTGACTTATGACAAAAAATGATGATGATGGACTTCTAAAGATGCAACTAAAAATTTTGCATAGTCAAACTATGTTCCTTTGTGCATTTTTTATGTAGGCAAGGACAATATTTGCTAGATTCCGTGTGGGTTTACCCAACTGCACTTATTCTTAGTGTGTGAATTCAAAAGCTTGGTCGCATAGGCTCCCCCTTACATTGCACTCATTTCTCAGGCCAACCAAGCTTCCAACCCCCATAAAACTCCCATGGTAGGTTGATCACCTCTACTAAGAACCGTGATAATTTGGATGCCTTCACAACGATCATTGTTGTGCTAGCAAATAGAAAGGATTTTGGCAACTAGACAAAAAAAATTTAGTGAGGGACCCCCATTTGAGTGGCCAAACATAGGGAAAAGATTAAGCTCTATTAAGGAGGAATTACAGCTTGAAGAAGTCACACTCAACGGGGTTTTGGGGAATTCTGCTTTGTCCGTATGACAAATCCGCACTCATAATCCTAAGTTTTCCATTAGGATTCACATTTATATACTGGTCGGGGGTAGCTCAGCCAAAGAGCTATGTTGTCGGTTTGAGTTGCCTTTAGGTGAGTACTTTTTCCCACCAAGGAAGGCCCAAGTCCTAGAGTCAACAAACTGTTTCTCTTGCACCTAGGATCGCAAAAGTGCACAAGGGGAGAGGATACTTCGATTATTGAATCGAGGTTACAAAAGTTGCAAGCACTCGTTCATTTTAATTAAATCCAAATTGTAATGTGAGACAAACACATCAAACACTTTTTTCATTTTAAACTTAACTCAATGTGAGACAAGCAATGTTCATTTTAAGCCCATGTCATGAAAATGCATGTAAATTTTAGCCTTAATGAGTTTCAATGCAAGATTGTGTTCATTTTAAGCCCATGAGTGTACACACATGTTCATTTTAAACGCATGAAATGTGAATGCAAGTTGTAGTTGTAAATTTTAGGCCCAATGAATGATTCATGCATATTTGTTGTTCATTTTAAGACAAAATGAGTGACATGCAAATTGTGGTTCATTTTATCCTCATAAGTGTAAATGCAATTTGTTGTACATTTTAAAACTAATGAATGAAATGCAATTTTAGCTGTTAAAAAAAATGTGTTGGAAAACACACAAAATATTTCTTATCCAAAACAAGCCAAAAATCTTGCAAAACCACAACTTAGATCTTCTTGATGAAAACCACATGCTAAAAACAAAACATCAATAAACAAAAAAAAAACTTTAATGAAAACACCAAACTAAAATAGTGACAACTTTTTCAAAACTTAACGAAATTTTAAATCGTTTGAGTCCATGGAAAGCTGAAACTCAAACTTTCAAAACCCAGAGAGTATTTTTTGAAGATTCTGCACAAAAAAAATGTTATAGGAAAAAGAAAACGCAGGTTTTAACAGCTAAATTTAAAAAGTAGCAAATACTAAAACGGCCATAACTTTCTCAAATATTAACAAAATTTTAAACCATTTGAAGTTTTGAAAAGCTAAGAGTGAGACCTACAAAACCCAAATAATCATTTTTTAAGATTTTATGCACCCATTTTTTTTATTCTCAAAAGAACATGACAAGATTTTGTACGAATTCATGGCTGTAACTTGCAAAACAACAAAAACAAACAAGAAAACAAACAGATTTCTTTGCAAAATTGTAAGATTCATGTCGAGTTTACCAATGTAACTAAGGGTATTTTCCTAGGGTTAGAATATTAATGCATTAACATAAAAACCCAAAGCAATAATGAAGTGCAAAGGAAATAACATGAAAACAAAATAGAAAGATCTCACCCAAAAGTCTTCATTTTCCATGGCTGACCTGCATTATACCTTCTCAACTTGCTGCAATATATGATTTTCCCTCAAATTTTGTGTGAGCAATATTTGAAAATGCCAAGACCAAACAAATGTTGAAGGATTTGAATGAAATGCTAAACTATGCACTATGCAACTAGTAAGCAAATCTAAACTATGACTAAATGTCAAAATGTCAAGAAGCTAAGATGCTAAGATTGCCTAAGATATGAGAGATAAGAGATGTGCAAATGAGGCTAAAATTGCCTTCTTATAGAAAATGCAATTTTAGGTAAATGGCCAAGATTGAAAGTTAAGGGATGCCCTAAAATCAATGACTGATATTAAATGTGACAACCCACAATTAGGGTTAGGGATCAATTAGAAAAGATGAATGGTCAAGATTAAATTAAAAATAATTTAATCAATGGTGGAGGTTAGTTGAGACAAAGAGGAATAAGGATGGGAATGTAGAAGATAAGATCAATAAGAAAAAGTATTGAGTTGGAGAGAAAATCAAATCTTTTTCCATTCAAATGACCAATGGCTAATTAGACAATAAATATATTATCCAATTACGGAAGATTGTGATAAGGAGGAAAAATATCATTTTGAATTAAATACTAATTTTTAATTCAAAAATCAAGATATGGAATCTAATTAAATAAATAAAGATTTATTTAATTAAAAAGAGGAAAAAGAAAAAGCTGGAGAATCAAATAATTAATTTAAAATTATTTGATTTAAGAGACTGAGTTGACCTTTTAAATATAAAAATAATTTAATTCAAAAGTGGTGGGACCATGTGATAGTAAATAATTAAATAAAATTATTTACTAAGAGGGAAAATTAGAAAGTGGGACAATTTAAATAAATGATTTTATTTAAATTTAGAGGAAAAGTCAAATAAGACAATTAAATAATTAATAATAATTATTTAATTAAGGATGAAATGGAAAAGGTGGCCAATAATTAAATAAATTAAAAAATTTATTTAATTATGAGAAGACATTAGATATTAATGATGTATTTAAATAAATAAATAAAGTCTATTTATTTAAATAATCAGGAAAGAGTAAAAGATGTGAATTAATTAAATAATTAATTAATAGTCAAATTTGGACAATAGATGAAATATGATAAGACATAGAAAAATGTGGTTTGCGGGTCTAGGACATTTTTATGTGTCTACAGTAGGGCTTGAATTCATGAATGAGCAATTAGTCATCAATCTTCCTCCAATTTGCTTCAAATTTTAAAAAATTGCACACATGAAAGAGGGGGAAGGGTTGTGTCATATAGGGGCTTGCCTAAGTCAAACCCTATTTTGGTATTTCTACCTCCAAAATGGTCATGATGATGTATAAAGAGAGCTTACCCTTAGTTGGTTAGAGGAAAAATGATAAAAAAAAAAGTGATAAATTGATAAATTATTGCAACTCACCACTTAGAATTGCATTCCTTGATGGAATAAAGTCATGTACTCATCACATTCAAGGAGAAATTGTTTTTTGATTTGAATTCTTGCAAATGTTAGTAATCACAAAACAAATGAACACAAAACATGAACAAACTTACATAAAAACATGATGAATGATTGACATGATACTTGACTGAAATACATATAATAATCTTAATAATTTTGCTCTTGATTGCTCTTGATTGCTCTCAGAATGCTTAATTTTCTCAATAGTTTCTTCTAGGATTTCAAATGATGAAAATGACTTGTATTTATATGCAATTCTTCTAATTTCCCAAAAATGAAGTGACGATCATTGACAAATGAAATTGGAAATTCAAATAATTGATACTAACATATCAAAAATGAAGCTAAAAAGGGATGGAAAAGAGAATGGAGAACCCTAGTCTAGACCCATCCTTTTTGAGGCCTTAAACATCGAGGGAAAATATTAAATTCTTATTTTAATTCCCTTTTTTTAATTTTTTGAAGATATTTATAAAATGAGTAATTAAATGCATAATTAGGTCCAAGTACATAGGGGGGAGCTAAACCTAGTGTGAAATTGTCAAGGGTGACAATTTTTGATGCTACATTTATCCCCCACTTTAGTGATAATATGAACTTATGCTCAGACTCACACTAAAGTATGGAAAGTTCAAGAGGGGTTCATTTATCCAAACATTGAAGAGATAGGATGACATCAAATCTAGAGGATGCACTAGCCTCTAGATTCAAGATCCTATGGAAAGACAGTATAAGGATAGAGGAACACATATATGAAGTGAAATACAACATAAAAACATGAAGCATATGCAATGAAGACACACAATATCACATTATACAAATATAAATCCAAAATGGAAACACTACATGGTGAAAATACAATGTAAACACAAATAAGATGCATACCAAAACAAAAACACACATGTGGTTAGTACTAAGAGGATTTGAGTAGATAAGGAAAAGAGACCTCAGTCTTAAATTTGTCTCAAATACAAAATGCATTTCTTGAATATGTTAGACAAGATTGTGCTCCCATAAGGGCTAGCAAGATGCCTTATGCTAGATCGCTAATGAGCTAGATAAATCTATTGGCTAGCAAGTTGTATTATGTTAGGTGTCCATATAATATGATGGGTTCCACAAGGCTAGAAAGTTGCATTATGCTAGGTATCTCATGAAACACATGGCTCCGCTCCACTAGCAAGCAAGTTATGTTATGCTAGGTGTTCATGTTAAAAAGGGTTCTCAAGCTCATGAATCAACAAATTGCATTATGTTGAATCCATGGTCTGTTTTACAAATAACGTCTCAAGGAGCGCACAAATTTTAATGTCACGGGGGACCTTCAATGTCATAGGGGATAAAATCATATTAGGGGTTGTACAAATTTTAACGTCATGAGGGATGAAATTCCGTTAGGGGTGTATAAATTTTAACATCATGAGAGATGAAATCACCTCAAGGAGTGTACAAATTTTAATTTCACAGGGGACAAAATCACCTCAGGGGGTGTACAAATTTTAACATCACATGGGATGAATTCCTTAAGCCACACCTCGAGGGGTATTATAAATAACACCACCACAAAATGGGTATATGCCACAACATGGATCAAGATGGATATTACTCAATGTATGGGAGGTCAAACTTTAGGGAGTATCATACATGACACTGCCATTAAGAGAGGAAAAATCATGGAATGAAGGGTCACAACTTAGGAGTTATTTAGTATAATAACATCGCTAAAAGGGACATAACATGACATGAGAAGTCACACTTTTAGGGGTATTAGGGATAATACCATCATCAAGGGGACACTATCATAAATTGAGTAAAATCCACATAAGGACACACCATGTAAATATCACCATCAAAGAGACAACGTGGAAATGCAAGGCCACACTTTAGAGGATATTAAACATAATATCGCTACTAAAGGGGATACATGGATGGGTAAGTGTACCAAGATGGTGCACAAAAAGGAGGTCAAAAGTGGCCACTTTTTTTTTTTAAATCAGCTAAACTTGAACTTGGAGGAGTAATTTGATATTCATGCACTCAAAATTTGAAGATACCAAAAGAACAAGAATTATAGTACTTTGAATCTAATTTCTAAAAAAATATTTTTTTTCAAAAATAGATAATATTAATAGGATCAAATGCTTCATGCATACAAAAGTGTTCCAATTTTTCCAACAAAATATAACATAGTGTCTGGTGTCTGACCCTCAATTTTTTTAGTTGCATTTAGTATTTTCAAAAACCCATTGGTAGAAATATAGTTAAGAGTGAGTATTAGAAGTTGTATACTTTTTGTACTTTTTTATTGAATTATTTTTTATGCTTTTTCAAAGTCATGCAACTTGAAAATCACATCATCAAGCATGCACATCACATAACTTACACAAAAATAATTGAAAATATAGTTTTTTCCAATGTGTAAAGAATGAAGTGTAGAACAATATTATATTTATTTTTTTCAAATTTGGACAAGTAGGTCAAAATTTATTAAAAATATTCAATAATGTCTTTGTGAACTATGGAAACATTAGTGAAAGAAATTAAAAATAAATATGTTAATGTTGTTCAAATCTAAAAAAACTATATGGTTGGAAAGCTTAGAATATGTGTGAAATTATGGTAGTAATTTTACTAAGATTTGATTTATAATGTGTAAACCTAATGACAAGCAAGTTGAGAAACAAGAATGGAGGAAAAAATCACAATAAAATGAGGCAAATTAACCATCCAAGCCTAAGTACAAGCTGAAACATGTACGTGTTTAGTGTAAGCCAAAACATGTACATTTTTTGTGTAAGCTAAAATGCATATGTGTTTTGTGCAAGCCAAAATGTGTATGGGTTTTATGCAAGCCAAAATACATACATGTTTTGTGAAAGAAAAAACATGCTTGTGTTTTGGTCTGCACTAAAAGCATCATGTTCTTGAATCTTAATTTCTAGCTCTCTCTCCCTCCACCCTATCTCTAACTTTCTCTACATCTCTCTTTGTTAATATTAATTTTATTTTTTCCTCCATCACTCCCCCCAAAATATCTCTCTCCCTCTCTCTCCCTCCAAATATTTGTATCACTCCCCACCTCTGCCTCCCTCCCTCCCTCCTCCCCTTTGTACTCTTTTTCTCAAATCTATCTCTATCCCCCCTCTCTCTCTCCCTATTTCATTCCTTCCTTTTCTACTCCTTTTCTCCCATGAATCTCTTTGTCTCTCTGTACCTAACTCTCCCTATCTCTAGTTCTTCTTTCTTCCTATCTACATCTCTCCCTCCCTCTCTCCCTAACTCTCTCTACCTCTCTATCTCTCTCAATACATCTCTATCCAGGTTATAATTCGCTCATGTTTCTAGGAAGAAAATGTCTCCCCCATGCTCAAAAAGTCATCTTCATAGGAGCAAGTGTGTTATAATGTGTTCATGTTCCTATGAAGATAAAAATCCTCTTTGTATCTCTCTCCATATTTCTTTTTGTCCCTCTATTTTTCACTCCCTCCCTCTTTCTCACTCCTCCATCTATCTCTCTCTAATGCACTCTCATTTATATGAATAATTTAGAGTTGAGGGTTTATGGTTTATGATTGAGAGTATATTATTTAGGGTTGAGAGTATAGATTGTAGTGTTAATTATTAATTAATTTTTTTAGGGTTCAAGACGTATCTCCTATTTTCTAGGGTGTAGGGTTTATGGTCGATAATAGAGGATTGAGGGTCTATCTACCTCTTTATATATCATATCACATCTTCCCCCTCTCTACTCTCCTCCCTATCTCTATTATTCTTTATCTCACTTCTCTCTCTCCCCTAGATCTACCTCTCTCTAGATCTAACCTCTCTCTCTATCCACTCTCTACTTCTCTCTCTATCTTAGCTTTCTATCTATCTCCCATTCCTACCTCTCCCCCCATCCCTCATTATCTACCTCTTCCTCCCTCCCTCTCTCTTCTCTCTATCTCACCTCTCTATCTCTCTCCCATGTCTCTCTCTCCTCTCTCCCTTTAATATCTCTAAATTATTCATTATTTAGGGTGTAGAGCCTGTGGTTTATTGGTTTAGGGTTGATAGTTTATGATGAAGAGTTGAGAATTGAGGGTTTAGGGATTAAATTTAATTATGTAGGCTTTAGTGTTAAATTATTAATGTTGGGTTTTAGGGTTTAACATACAGGGTATAAGGTTTATGTATTAGGGTTTAGGTTTAGGGTGTAGGGTTTATAGTTGATGATATAGGGTATAGGGTTTAGGTTTGAGAGTATAAGATTGAGTTAAAAGGTTTAGGTTTGAGGGTATAGGAACCTTGAGGGTTGAAGGTATAAGGTTTAGGATAGAGTGTATAGGTTTTATGACCTAGGGATAAGTATAGGGTTTAGAGTTGAGGGTATATGATATAGTGTATAGGGTTGAGGGTTCATCCTATAGGCTTTAGAGTATAGGTTTGAGAGATATGGTTTAGGGTTGAGGGTATATGATATAAGGTTTAGGGTTGAGTGTATATGGTTTAGGGTTTATTATATAGGCCTTAGGATCCAAGGTTGAGGGATAGGGTTTATGGTCAAGAGGATATATGGTATAAGGTTGAGGGTTGATGATTTAGCCTATAAGATTTAGGGCCTAGGGTTTAGAGATAGGGAACTTGGGGTTGAGGGTATAGGGTATAAGGTTTAGGGTTGAGGGTATAGGGTATAGCGTTTAGGGCTGAGGGCATAGGGTATATGGTATAGGGTTGATTATATGGTTAAGGGTTTAACCTATTGGATTTAGTTCCTAGTGTTGAGGGATATGGTTCAAGGAACTGATGGTAGGGTATAGGGTTTGGGTTTATGGATATAGAGTTTAGGGTTAAATCTCACATATCCCCCTCTCTACTCTCCTCCCCTTATCTATTATTCTCTATCTCACTTTTCTCTCTCCCCTAGATCTACCTTTATCTATCTAACCTCTCTCTCTCCTCTATCTACCTAGATCTCTATATCTCATATTTCTATCTATCTCCACTTCCTACCTCTCCCCTCACCCCTCATTATCTACCTCTCTCTCCCTCCCTATGTAGATATCTCTTCTCTTCATATCACATATTTATCTTTCTCTGACTCCCTTCTTTCTATCTCACCTCTTATTATCTCTTTCTCATGTCTCTCTCTCCTCTCTCCCTTTAATATCTCTAAATTATTCATTATTTATGGTGTAATTCCTATGGTTTATGGGTTTAGGGTTGATGGCTTATTATGGAGAATTGAGAGTTGAGGGTTTAGGGATTAAATTTAATTTAGGATTCAGTGTTAAATTATTAATGTTGGGTATTAGGGTTTAACATATAGGGTATGATGTTTATGTATTAAGGTTTAGTATTGATGCAGGTAGTGCCCCTCCATTCTTATCATGGATGTGCAAGTTGTTGACTTTGGAACATGAAGATGAAGATGGGACATGAGATCTTATTAGTGCTTTAGTGAGTATGATGTATATGGTCATTTTATTATTGATATGTAGAGATTTATTTGGATAATTAGGTGATGTAGTAGTATGTGAGTGAAACATTTACTATTTCAATCCTTTTCCTTGTGATGTTTGCTGGATGATTTTTCATGAATTTTTGTATCGGTTCCCACTTAATCTTAGATGTGGTTCGAGTATATTCTTAGCCAATTCTTTGCCTTCCTATGTTTTGTTAGTTATTTTTACCTCAACATATGGTTAAAGTATTGAGATAAATACTATAGTGGCATTCCCTCTCCCTTCGCATTTTATCCAATGGCCAAGTCGTTTATCATTCTTTCATGAAGTTGAAGGAAAGTTTGTCAAATCTAAGTTTTATTCGATGCTCGTACTCTCATTCAGACCTTTTAGTAGTGAGGTAAATTTCAATTGGTCAATTTCCTTGTGGAAATAGTGTGATGTATCTTGTAACAACAGTATTATTTTATATCTTGGCTTATGCAAACAGTTGTACATCATTGTGCTGGAGTATGGAAATGTTGATTGTTGTTTACAACAGAGGAGTGTCACTGCCTATTGATATGCCTGTAATCTATTTGTCTAGTGGAAGTAGAAGTGCGTCTGATCTAAGAAGTAGTTTTCCCTGGGGTGTCTTATGTAAAATCAGATATTAGAATGTCCTCCAAAATTGCGTTATATATACCTAGTTAGCACTCTTTACGGTGTGGCTCTCTCTCATGCGTCCTATATACTTAGGGGATGAATCTGACAGAGAACTCCTAAGATCTCCCCATGTCAATTGAACCTGACCCAACCCAAAGTATGGAAGCACAAATTCCACGGCCATTGGTTTCTCTTGATTGTCGCCATGTAGTCATGTCCAACAATGTAATAATTGCCATTGATAAGATCATGCAAGGGTATAGTATGAATGAGAATTCACGAGAGGGTGACCGATTGAATGAAGAGCTATCGTAGTCCACTGTCCTCAATAAAATTCTACGTATGAAGTAAATGAGTTGCTAAATTATTCAATGCCATTGCATAGTGCAGGCTTAATTCATAGGCTCTGTGCACCCTTTCCCTTCCTTCCTGAACACTTCTTTTTTTTCACTAACTAGTGAATCTATTTGGTGCGTACCCTACTAGCATTTATTTCATGAAATGAGACTCCTGTCAATAATTTTCTCGCTGGTTTGTGTGTCCTCCTTTTGTGGCCTTCATCCATAGAGTCAGCGTGACCTACAGAGCCGTCTGCATTAGGTACCTTTCCTGGAGACTCATGTTATCCCCCTCCGTATGTGTTCCCTTTTTGCAGCATCATTGCTGCCTCCTCAGTCTTCCCCAGTGGCGTCAGGAGATGGTTGAGTGCCCTGAACAGTACTGGCGCTTGCATATCGTTTGAAAATTGAAAATTAGTATGATTTTATTTGTTCAATAGTATAATACCTACCGATTTGGAGTTAAATATATTTGGATTCCATTTATCAATAATATGGCATTCACAACGTTTGAAATGTGATTTACTGATAGAGTAATATGAGTATCAAATAGATTTAAATATATTATGATTCCCTTTATCGATAACGTATGTATATGTATAGCAATAGGAATTAAATATATTGTGATTTCATTTTATTAATAATATAAATGTATATATATGTGTATATATGTCTATATGTATGTTTTATTTTATTCTGGGTAATAATGAGGAGTGACTCTCTTTATATGAAGGAATAAAATGTTATTTAAACAAGGGATTCTAATCAGATAAACTAATATTAAAAGGAATATTTAAATGAGTATAAAATTAAGTGAATTGATTTATTGAAATATAGATAATTGAAGGATTTGTGGGTTAGATAAATGATTCAGTTTAATTGATAAACAGTTTAGATTACCTTTTCGTTAATTAATTAATAGATGAATGTTGATTACCTTTATAATTATTTAAACAGTTGATTAACAAAACTACTATGTAATTAATTAATTAGAATAACTGATATAGTTATTTTTAAATTATTGTGGTAATTAACCTAGTAAGTGAATTAAGTGGTTAAATTAAATGAGTGATAAGATTGTGGGAATTAAGTCTTATTTAAAGGAGCATTTTCATGGTTATAATGCTATGTTTGATTGTTGGTATTGAGCAATGTGTTTAATTATTGGGATTGGGTGATTTGTAGTTGTTAAAAGTGGTGCCTTATGTGTTACGTTGTTTAAGTTGGATTCCAGAGGCCTTAGAGGGGTTATATAATGTGTGAATGGACCTTATAATTGTTTTACTTTGAAAGTGGTTTGGAAATGTTCTGGGTTATGTGCCTTGTGTGAAATGTGAACCCTAAGCGTGTTGCTCCTATTTATATTGGATTCATGTAATTATGGTGAGTGTGCAAGATGGTCAATACCTTACTGATGTGTAGGATTACTAGTTGCAAGTAGGGGAAGTGGCTCTCAATGGGGGTCGAGGATCGGGAGAGGCTGCCAGGATAACCTAGGATGGGGGTTGAGGCCTAGGAAGATCTACCAGGACAACCCATATGTGATGAAACTCCTCCCTATTACAGTCTAGTACTCCCTCATTGTGTTCCTCTTTTTGTTGTGTGTACCTTTGTAAATGATTTTGGTGTTGCTGGTAGTGTTGTGTAGAGGTCATGCATAATCTCTTGTTATGTCAGCCTATTGGATGTGGGACCTTGTGTTATCTCCTAGCACAGGGGGTGGACTTTAGGGTTCTGCATGGTCAAGAGGTTGGTGCTTTTTCTCCATTGGGTATTCTTGCTTCATGTTTGTGGGTGTGGTGATTGTTCGTTATGTTGTGGACTCCAGTTCCTATTCATATTTGAGAAGATCTTCCTATCATGTATTGGAATATTGGATTATGCTTCGATTGTATTAATTATTGCAATCTGATGTAATCTTTTCTCATGTACTAGGGGAAACCATGTTGTAAATATTATAATGATGTAATAGTTATCAATATCTCCTTGTAAAAAGTATTGTAAAGAAAATGCATCTTTCATATGATTGTTTTTTAGGGAAAGTGATCTTTAATGTTTGATTATTAGTTGTCACATTGTGGAGTGAATAATATAGGATCATTAAATTTGGTGCTTTAAAATGAGCCTTGCATGTTAAATCAATCATTTATCTTAGTAGTTGATGAAATTTTTCTAGTAATCTTGATTGTTCGTGAGTAGCGCAGTCGAGGAACCTTAGAGGACCTAGGTTTAGAGTATTATGTTATGTTATATTATGCATTCTATAGTTATTTGTTTTTTTTTTTTAAATCCATAAATTTGGCATAGTTTGTGTTGTCCTCTAGGGTTCCTTAGCGAGGGTGTTATACTTGGTATTAGAGCCCAAGTTCTAACACTAGGCACTCTGCTTTCATGTGAGCCCATTATGTTGTCCTCGTTGATTTTCTTGTGTGACCTTATTTTATTTCCATGAGTTTTAGTTCTTTAAAAGTGTAAATTTAGTCTTGGAATGCATCTGTGAGTTCAAATTATTTTGTTGACTAGTGTTGTGTGGTCTCACAACATGCCCCATTTTTCCCCTTGGAAAAATGTGGACCCTTTTTTTTCCTTTTCAGTTTTCACTTGGGCTTACTTTGGCTTGGTTCGGTGGGTCGGTAAATTGCAAGTTTCATTTTTAGTCTACTTGGTCTTTGTTTTAATCCTTATTCTTTCCCAGATTAATAATCCCGAAGTTGTTGCGGTTGCATCAAAAGAAATTTGTATCTTCAGTTGATCCTAGTCCCGCCTGATAAGTTGTTAGCCGAAAATATTTTAACCCTGGTGATACCTTTTTTTATCGGAGTTTGATTATTGTTGTTTCATTTTCTTTTAGTCGGAACCCGAAAATCAAAGGTCTTGCTATGAAATGTTTTGATTATTTTTTATCTCTTTTGAAACTAGTTCCCAGTCTCTTCTTTGTTCTGGTTTTCTTTAAAACTTGGAGGTAAGTGCTCTGATCCCTGGTATTCTTTTCAAATTTTGGTACCAGAAGTTTTAATCCCAGTGATCATAATTGATCACGTATCTTGAAGGATTTTTCCTCTCACAAAAATCAAAGTGACACCAAAGTGCCATGTAAGATCTTCATGTCTTCTTTCTCCTCTAGTAGCGAGCCCACGCAAAAAACCAGGCATTCGTAATTTGAACCCTAATTCATAATGATTACACCTTTATTTGAGAAATTAATATGTTATAGTAGGTAATTAATGAAGGTGGCGAACTACTCATGTACTTGGCATCAGCTCAAGCATGTAATTGCTTTTATAACACTCAACTTCGCGTCATGCTACAAATTTGCAAAGGACATTGAACGAACAAAATAATACTGGAGTGCAAGGAAAGGTAAATTTTGAGAAACTAAGAACACAATTGCCAAGGGTTTTGAGGCTTTATTCTGAAGAGATTGTCATCATCAACCAAAACCAGGTATGCTTCGAATAACCAAAAAAATTTTAATCATTTTCATGAACGAAAATCTCGAAAATGGTATTTCCATTTGAAAATTGAAATGTTGATTGTTCTTGATTTGAATTTAACCGAAAGGTGAATTGAAACTTTTATAAATTTGTAAGAAAATTTGGTTAAATTTAACCCTAACTTGCACACAAGGCACACATTTGAAAACGTGGAAGAGCACAATAGAGAAATTATGAGTACCCAATGGTTCCAAGAGCGGATTACAAAATAAACAAAAGTAATTCTAAGGTCTATGTTCAACCAAGATGTTCAAGATGTTATAACTATGTTGAGCAGGATAGATGGGTTGTGAGATGTTAGTAAGTTTGAACCCTGGATGTTTGTAATAATATCCAGATTAATGGATAATCCCGTGCAAATTCATTGGGGAAAGTTTATTAGTGATCTAGAAGACTTCAAAAATTTAGTCTTAGAATCAGATGGAACCAACTCCATTGCATAGGGCTCGCCTATATGGTCTTGACGCAACTTGAATCACATCAAAAGGAGACCGTACACCTGACATATGCTTGGTTAAAGTTGGGGTCAAACCTAGTATAGGGGCCAGCCAAAGGTGAAAAAATTGATCATCTAAAAAATGGTCAAAAATAGCATCATGTCAAAGAGCTCGTTGCCATGATTTTGACGCCATTCGTTTCGTTGAAAATGGAGCTCGTAGGACAAAGTTATACCAGGTCAAATTTTTGTCAAAATTGGTTGACCATGCTGACATCAACATGATGTAAGCATAGTGACATGGCATGTACAGTTAGTAGACATGATGACGTGGAAAAATCTGAGTGAGACACGTGGCAACTGATGAGGATGTTGACGTGGTAAGTTCAGGATCAATCATGAGTTGACAAGTGGCACCAATGATATATTGACATGTGTCCTTTGACCGATGAATTAGAAAGCGCCACATGGCACCCTTGCACATTCAATATCTTGGCGAGTTACGTCTGTTTCTCCAAAAATATGTGGGGGGATTTGAACCTCCCACTTTCCATCTCCGAAACACTTGCTCCATTAATAGGCTGTGTGACATGCGCTAAGCATATAATGGCCTGTGGTTTGTTTTCATAACTACCTAGTGCATATAGGGTGCAAAAGGGGGGTGTGGGAGTTGAACCCACGACCCCCCATTGTCTGCAAAATACTCTCCACCATCGTGCCATGAACGACTCTTGGAACATATTTGGCATTAGTTATTTTTAAAGAGTTACTAAGCCCGAACAACCTTAAAATTAAATGATTTAACCCCTTTTTAGGTAACAAACTTAATCCCTGATAAGATAAAATTAAAAAAAAATCATGAACCTGAGCAATGTCAAATTAAGGGCTTAGAAAAGAAAACATAAAAGATATTTAGGGGATTTTTAAATGATTTTATGTAAAAAGGGAGGATTTTTGAGATTCACGTGTAATTTTGGGGGATTTGTAAAAAATTCTATGTTGTAAATGGGAGATTTTGTAATCATATGGTTAAAGACCATATTGGGTAAACATTTTGTATAAAAGGGGAAGGATTTTGGAATTGTAGGACATTGAAAATTCTCTTGGAGAGAATAATTGTATTATTGGGAAATTATTGTGAAAGGTGGAGAATTTGAATTCTTTGAGAGAGAAATTATAAGGTGTTGATTATTACACCAAAAATTGTAAAGGGGAGAAAGACTGTGAGAAATTCTTATGTAGGTGAAGCTTGGATATTGTAACAAAGCATTTTCATTGCTTGGCGATATTAATAAAGCAGTCTACCTTGAGAAGCAGACCTAGAGACGTAGTCCTGATTGGACGAACTCCGTTATCAAGCTCGTGTTCCTCTATCTCTTGTCTTTTCATTCTTCTCTCTCTCCTCTTTCATTCTTTCTCTTTTAATTCCTTATGTTGATTTTTGATTACAACATTATCGCAATTAGTCAATTTCCTTAATTTATGTAAAAGTGAACTTAGTCTATAATTTCAACAGTTAAACAACATAGTCACACAATTCTATTTGCAATTGGGATTAACTATAATTTAAGTTAATTTGCAAGTTACTTGTAAACCTCTAATTACAGATCAAAGTGACAAACTACACGAAAGATAAATATATTTCCCAAAACTAGATGTTTTTGCATGTCTTCATATGTGATTTATTCCTGCGCCATGAGGGAAAGTAAACAAGGGTTGAAAAAGATTGGAACTATGGGCAAAAAAGTAGGAAATAGCTTAATATATGCTCATTTACCCCAAATCACTATCCATGGATAAAAAGAGCATTACATAAAAGTTAATGATGTGTTTTCCATGAAGGTGGTTAGACCGATGGAAGGTGACAAAGCCAAAATATTGTCGTTGGAAGCACAAAGTGTTATTAGACAGATTGGAGGCTGGTACATTTAGTTCCCCACTTACTCCTATATTAGGATGGAAGGGTTTGATGGACATCCTTTCATGTTGCCTAGGTATCCTACAAACAAAATTGTGTTACTAGAATTGATAAGACAGTTAAAGTCATCCCAAGCTCTTTATAGCATCTCTTATAAGAAGGCTTCTTTTAGATTTCCTATTGTGTTAGGGAATTATAAATGCAGTGCAATCAAGACAGCTGACTTGTGTGAAAAAGAATTGAGAACATATAATTTTGAATATTTCCCACTCAAGAGGATGTATTATGATACTGAAGGGAATATTGCCAAGAACATAGCTAGTTATTGTGCTCATGTCCAACATCTAGAGGATTATTGGCTAAATTGTGAAGATGAGCACATAGTAAGGAAAAGAAAATATGAAAAATTGTCACTAAAATCTACTCAAATTCCTATGCTTCATGATATCCTAGATTAGTTGGAAAAAGATGATGTTCAAGTGTTGAGTAAAACTTACAATGAAGACAGGGTGCATCATGAATCTATCCTAGACTCAAATTACCATGGTGAAGAAATGACATCAATTGAAGAATTCTCTACATCGGTTATATTAAATACTCAACACTAGATAAATTATTTTTGTAAAGTTTTAAGTGAAAAAGGAATTGAAACCATGTTCTCATAGGATAAAAGAAGAAAAAGAAGAAGTGAAACTGCATTTGAGAGTGGGGAACCTACTAAGAAGAAGAGAAAGACCAGTAAGATAGTTGCTAACATAAGAATTGGAGAGAAAACCCCTGAGGCTTCAAGCCAGGGAGTTTCACTAAAGCCAATTGATAAAAAAAAATATGTCGAGTCAAGCAAAGTTAAATCAAAAGTAAAACCTAAAGGTTCATCTTCCTTCACAACAAAACCAAGGACTAAACCTAATATTGATGAAGAAGTAGGGGTAATAGAAAATATTGGTACACAGACAAGGTCTGCATCTCAAAGAGCTGCAAAATTATTTACTTCTCCCCCTTCTATTAATATGACTAGTATGAAACAAGAACTAGGAGTAACTTTTATGGTTTTGGATGAAATTTCTGAGGCAGATGAAGCCAAAATTAAAGAACAGATGGATAAATTTGGTGTCGTGTGGGAAAAGGTAAAAGAAAAGAAGTCTAAGGATAAACCCATGGTACAACCAATAGTAGAAGAAATTCCAGACATAGGGTCCACTCCTATAAATGTTGAAGAAGAAGAATTCATTAAAGGAACACTTGCTTTAGAAGCCAAGAACCCTGATGTTCTTGAGATGAAAATAGGGGAGACTGCAGGGCATGATCCTATTGATGAAACAATTATTGAAGATACCTTTGATTCCCAATATTTGCTTGGGAACAATCCAAATGATAATGAACAACCGCAGGTCTTTGAAAAATCAAAGGTAGGTCAGGTTGAAGTTGAAAATGAAGAAGCTACATAGGTTTCATGTGATATAGTTGAAAATGAAGAAAATCTTGATGTGGTAGGATACAGGGAAAGTGACATCCCAGAAGATGATATTGAACACCTGGCTAGATAGGAAAATATAAGTGTCCAAATAGAAGAGACAGTGTCAAACCCCAGTAATCTAGAATCTATGCCAAAAATTGTTTAAGAGATTCCTATTTCAGAGGACGCATCAAATAAAGTTGAAGAAGTAAGAGAAGAAGTTCCTAAATCAATTGGAAACTAAGAGCAAAGGAATGTTACAGAGGTAGAGTGTGATGAGGATACACCTAATTGGTTGATTAGGGAATTGGATTCTCCAATGGAAGTAGAAATAGTGCCTCTGGATCTTAACAGTTTTATACAAGTAGATACTCCTAAGCCTAGGCGCAAAGCTAAAGTGAAACATGTCATATAGAAGAATGCAGATGGAGACATAAGTATCCATATAGATACCCCAATATCTTATAAAGATAGACATGAGATAATTCCCAAGGAGTATAAGGTAACAAGTATCAATCTTGGACACTCATCCTGGAGAAAAGAGTTAGAAGAAATAAAGATGAATTTAGATGCAATAATTACCAGGGTGCAAAAGAATAAAAAGAAGAAAAGAGAGTTGAAAGAATGGGTTGCTAGCCTGAATTTTTTAAGAAAGTCATTAACCCTATCCGGTCAAGCATAAACTAAATTTCCCCAAAATCCAGTACTAATGTCACAAGAACAGTGGATGCAATTGCAACAGTTCCCCATAAAAAGAATGTATTTCAAGAATGGATTGAGTATTGGGTGAGGCAAGGATAAGAATCTATTATAGATGCAATAGGGAAATATAAGGTAGCATATCATTGGTCTGAGAAATCTAGAAGATTTGAAGGTGAATGCGGGTTTCACTAGGAATAGGTTGATGCTGAAAGGTGAGATGTTGAAACTCTCATGCAAATGAATATCCAAGAATTGGCAAGAGAAAACATAATTTTAGAACAAGAATTTCCATTGCTTGAAAAATGGAAAAAATAGTTGAAATGGGGAGGTGACACATTCACACAATGTATAGAAGGATTGGAAAAGGTCACCGAGAAATGTAGTAAGCTACTTGATAAAGATCAAGATTTTATTGAAATGTTAGCATGTCAAGATTGTGATCACCAAACACTAGGACATGAGGGTAAATAAGTGAAATCCTTCAAGGAATGGATTGAAAGGATAAATAAAGACCCTGTTTAGTTGTTAACTCAAGAGGTCAGTGATGAAATCATACGGTGCAGGAACATTATAGCCAGATATGAAACAAAGAAAGTACACAAGAATGCTAGTATACTCCAGATATTAGAAGAATACACTAGGCTCAAGTTCAATTGGAAGGAAGTACACAGGATTTCAAAAGAGCGTATGCATAAAATATTCAATGCTTTTCAAGAATATTAGTTGAAGAAAAGTGAAGGAAGGATCCCAGAGCCTGAGCCCTAAATGATAAAAGGAACTACCGGATATT
Source organism: Sequoia sempervirens (assembly GCA_007258455.2). Lineage (NCBI taxonomy): Eukaryota > Viridiplantae > Streptophyta > Pinopsida > Cupressales > Cupressaceae > Sequoia > Sequoia sempervirens. Next base: position 11,683,748 of record VDFB02000010.1, on the reverse strand, counting down.
GGATACTGGAAGTGTCACAAAAATAATTTTTTATAATTGATTTTTTAGGTTGTTCCTTGTCCCAGTGGATGTTTCTTGAACGGTATTCTAAAGGATGTTGATAGCCTTGATTTATGCGGAGTATTGTGTACCAGAGTTTGAAAGTGAAAAGTGTTGTTGTTGAAGAAGTCAAAGCTTTGACTTCATCTAGAAGATTCTGATGACAACTGGCATATGGCATGTGCTACATTTTGATTTGTTATTTCTAATTCTCTAGATAAACTTTAAGTTTGAACTTTTGAGGCCTTGTTCCTATAAAAGGCCGTTTAATGCTTTATTTTCATTTTAAGTTCAGAATTTGTGGATGTCGGAAGAGCCAAAACTTCTCTAAGTTTTGTTCATTTTTCCTATTTTCTGAATCATTCCAGTCTTAAAACTTGTATGCACGTAGAAATTAATTAGTATTAGAGCCAATTTGATAGCTACCTATCTCATGAATCTTTGTAGTAGGTTTTGTTAGTTTAGTCAAACAATATTGTGTGTTGCGCCATTTAAGGGTGCATGTAGAACCTACTTGGTGTCCAAACTAAAACCCCTCTCTTTAAAAGCTCACACTATTTTATATGTAGTTGTGAAGCAGTCTAGTGAAGTATAAAGTGGTTTGCTTTGATTTGATTAACTATTTGGGGAATGTGTGGAGAATAACTAGGAGAAATTTTAATTTTCAGTATTTTTACGCTTTATTTTATAATATATGTTTAAATTCTTGAAAATTTTCCAAAAAATAGACAAATGGATGGAAATTTATTGAAAATATTTCATTTTCTATTAAATTGTTGAATGCTTAAAGCTAAATCTACTTAAGTGAGAAAAAATTGTGGATGTTTGTAAAATATTATTTCAAATCTTTCAATTTCATGATGTTATTTTATGATTGAATTGGAGATTTGGTGTAGAATGCTTATGATTCTTAATGAAACTAAAAACAATCATATTCCCTTTGAGATTAACAACAATATCACATCATACCCTGAAGTGAACCTAGTATGGTAAATACCTGACCACTAGAGACTTGGGATTGAATTGAGCCAATCTTTTCCTATTAAAATGACACCCCTGGGTTGCCTCTATTTAAGATCTTTCAAGAAGGATAGGCTCTTCGTGGTTTTCCTATGAGGAATTTATCTACACTATTGCTACGAGTGATATCGTCATCAATAGGAACTGGGGCTAGAAGGAGGGCATTATTGTTGTTCATTTGGTTTTGTTAGGTTTTAAACTAGATTTTTGTAGAGTCACTAGATTTCAATCTAGTGATCCTCGTGTGACTTTAGTCGAGCTTAGTGGTCGAGCGTCATCTAGACCTCAAAATTCTAGAAGTATAAGTATAAATTTTCAAAATCTGACTGTTGTAACACCACCACCCCCCCCCCATAGAGATGGATTTATTTAACGTAGAGTCACTGATTCAGCTTGCCATGTACAATGATTTACCAAAAAATCCTAATAAGTTGTGTCCTAAATACTATCTTCACAAAGATGTAGAGGAACATATTAGTATCTTTAAGGACACATGTTTTAGAGCTAGGATTCAACATGAAGATGTCATATGTAGGTTGTTCCCATACACCTTAAGCGATTAAGTTTATCAATGGTATATCAACCTACCTCATAACTGTATCAGATCATGGAAGGATATGGAAAATCAATTTTTGGCCAGATTTAGAACATCGATTGACCTTGCTTTGTTATATCATCAATTTGCTCAAATCAAGAGGTTCAAAGGAGAACCATAACTGTTTTTAATGACAAATTTCAAAAGGATTATTTTAGGTTGCAGGCAGTGGATAATTTGTCTGCTATTGTAGTTTATTATACGATAGTAGATCCTTTAATTTCTATGTTTGTAAAGTGAAGGGAAAATCCTCCTACTACTCTACCCAAAGCCTTTGTCAAAGTTGTAAGTGTAAATTTATAAATGAAACACCTCAAAAATGGATCATCTGCAAATGGCGGAAATAGATTGAATAACTATCCTATCCCGAGTGTAAATGGATTACCTTTGAATCACCCTATGAATCCTAATGTTTATTCTTCAGTGGTCCAAAATGGGACATTTCCTCATAATACCTTTCTTCAACCAGGAAATAGTCAAGCTTTAGTCCCTCACCCTGGTCCAACTATTACATAACTGCATCTTAACGAAAATTATTTCTTATCACAAATAGAAGAAAATTAGAATGTCAAAATTTTAGATGATAAGGAAGACATTAGAGAAATAACAACTCAACTCAAAAGATTAACCGCAAAGGTTACACAATTGAGAAATCAAAACTTTTATGCTCAAAATAACAACCAAAATTTGCAAAATTGAGTGTATAATGCTCCTATACTATCTAGACCTTGGAATACACGACCAAACAATGGAGGAGTATCAACACCTTTAGATAACACTAATCCTTCTAATGAAAGATCCACGTCAAAAGTGAATTTAGCTAATCTTGCGATGAATAATTGGTGCATAATTCATAATACAAATGCTCATGCTAAAGTAGATTGTTCACAGTTCAAAATTGCTTTAGATATTTTTCTAGCCACTACACATCATAATGAATAGTGTGACTCTCATCCTCCTAAAGGAAACGAGTTGGTTCCAGTAGGATATGATTCTACTTTGGTTCTTGAAAGTTATGAATGTATTGAACCACCTACTATTGTCACAAGTTACACTCATGAATACGAAGGAGACAATTCAACCATGAAATTAGAAACATATATGTTTCCTTATCAAGATGAAAATGAACCTCAGGAAGAAGTTGATGAAATTCATGCTTTTCAATAGTATCAGAAAGGACATAATTTAACCTAAGAAGTAATACCAATGGTGGAAGTAAATTCAACAGGCCATTAACTACATCAATTCTACCTAATAACTTTAATACTCCACCTAATGATAAATCAAGTAATAATCTAGGGTTACCTAAGGTAACCTCTCATTATAATTCATTAAATATTTCACGAAGTGAAAAAATAGATTTTTTTAACCAAAATAATTTGACTAACCATCTAGCGGAAGAAATAAAAAAGGTAAAAATTAGCCTTTCTTTATTAGAATTGCTCAAAACACCTGTGATCAGGAAAGCTTTCTTAAATACTCTAGAAGATCTTCCAAAAGAAGAAAAAATTAAGGAATCTTAGGTGAAAGATAATCATGCTAAGGAAAAAGATAAGAATATCATTCCTATAGCGGGTGCACAAGTAGCCTTTTACAAAGGAAAATTGGATTCCCCACCATTTTTACACACGCTAAGAATATTTGCTAAAAATATTCATAATTGTTTAGTAGACTCTGGAGTGTCTACAAATGTGATGCCTTTGTCTGTATGTCAGATGCTAGGATTAACTCTCGCAATTTCTTTAAAGAAAGTTACTCAACTCGATTAAATTGAAGTAAATGTAGTTGGAGAGTTAACTAATATTCACATGCAACTAGCATTGGATCCTAGGATTCAATATTAAATAGACATTCAAGTTGTTGAAATACCTGATACTTATGGTATGTTATTGAGCAGAGACTAGTCTAAAACTTTGAATGGATACATGGCCACTGATTTCTCACATATGTGGCTATCATGGAAAGGATTTCCTAATCAAATCAGAATCGAAAGAGAACCACATATGAAATATATGATCACTGATTACGAACAAAAAAATGAAGTTCTATATATTGATGTAGAATGAGGAGTTTATAAAATTTGAAGTTTTGGAGTTAAGATAGAAGAAGTATTTACATGTAATGCTAAAAAACCTAATCAGCTAACTCCAGGAACAAATGTTTTAATTGAATCAGATTGTGATTCTTCTGAAGATGAAAATACTCCTTATGCTAAATTTTAAATTTTGGAAGAAGATTGTTCTAGAAGCTCGAAAGAGTAATAAAATTGAAATTTCGTTAAAAGGTTTGTTGTTGCAGGATTGGTGAAAGTTACATAATGTTGCACATTCAAAAGATAGTTGCATGATGTGTCTAGAAATAATTCACAGGAGAAAAAACTAGTACTGTCCAGAACATGACAAGATAAAAAGGTCTAAACCAGAAATACATAAAGACAAAATTCAAGTTACATAGACTGAAAAAGATAACTCGATGATGCTTAAGAATGGTAAGTTACAAGCTATCGATGATCATTCTTGGATTCTTAAATTTGATGGATCCAAATCGAAACAAGGAATTGGAATTGGAGTTGAAGTCATCAACCCACAAGGTAAATATTTTCTTGTTACTTATTGATTACAATTTCAATGTACAAATAACGTGACAAAATATGAAGCCCTTATACATGGACTAATCATCGCTATCAAGAAGAAAGTCAAAATTCTTAAAGTGTTGGATGACTCTAAATTAGTAGTTAAACAAGTTTGAAAGAAATACTTTTGTCACTACAAGAGATTGTCCAATTACTGGCATAGAGTGTGGGATCTGATAGAATATTTTGATGCATTCAACATCACTCACATTCCAAGAAGATTTAATTAGAGACCCGATGCTTTGGCTACGGCTGCCAACACTTTAGAACCTTTAGATGCCTAATTTTTTAGGAGATTCACAGTCGAGCTATTACAGTTACCTTCGGTTCCATATAATGTTACAAATTTGCAGGTGTTCAAAGATGACCAACATATACTAGAATTCATCACTAATTTTGGTATCTTTGGAGCACAAATATATGAGGAGATAGATCATCCTGATGATGAAATCCAAGATGAAGAAATAGAGCTCAAGTCAAAGATAATAATATTCCAAAAGGGATAATTGAGTTAGAATGACTATTTGACATTGATCAGATAATTAGATAGAAATATTTTCCCCGAAGCGATGGGGGACAATCTAAGTTATACAATTTGCATACTAAAGAAGATCCTAAGAATGTGCTCATAGGAAAGGTTTGTACTGAAGAATAAAAGAGAAATATCACTCAAGCACTTAAAGATTACTGCAAGGTTATAGCATGGACATATGAAGATTTGAAAACCTATGATACTTCCATCATCACACATACAATACCATTAAAGCCTAATGAAAAGCCTTTCCTGATAGAAACAACATCTAGTAAATGCACTTTTAGAGCCATTAATTTAAAAAGGAGGTCCAAATTATTTTATCAACTAAAATTATTTTTCCTATCAGACACTCTGCTTGGGTGGAAAACCTAGTGTTCATAAGGAAGAAGAATGGAGATATATGGTTGTGTGTTGATTTTCGGAATCTCAACAAGGCATCTGAGAAAGATAAATATCCACTACCCTCACTAGAAGAAGTGTTACAAATAGTCAATCGTTCACAAATGATGTCCTTTTTGGATGGATTCTCTGGATATAATCAAGTAATGGTGGCGAGGGAAGATCGGATGAAAACAACATTCACCATGAAGTGGGGGACTTTTTCTTACAGAAGGATGCCATTTGGATTGATAAACGCTAGAACTACATTTCAGAGGGCCATGGACTATGCTTTTTGCAAGTTGATAGGAAAATGTATTATTATTTATATGGATGACCTCACAATATTTTCTAAGAATAGAAGAGATCATGTTTGAGATCTCAGTGGAATATTGCAGCAGTGTGAAACTTATGGAGTTTCATTAAATCCTAAGAAATGTATTTTCGGGGTCATTGAAGGTAAACCACTGGGACACATTATTTCTAAAAGAGGTATTTCTATAGACCCACACAAAGTGAGTGCACTGCTCAAGCTATAGCCCCTGGAAGTAAGAAAGAATTGAAATCATATTTCGGTAAGTTCAATTTTGTTTGAAAATTTATCACTCGATTTACCGAAATAGTGAAACCACTCAATGATATGTTGAAGAAATATGCAAAAATAGATTGGAAAAATGAAGCTAATATTTCCTTTGAAAACATAAATCTTGCAATTATAGAAGCACCAGTACTGGTACGTCCGGATTATGTTAAACCCTTTTATATTTACTCTTTTGCTTCTGGTCATACTTGTGCAGTAGTACTAACATAGAAGGGCAAGAATAATAAAGAAAATCCAAGTTTTTTATGAGTGCTCCATTTAAAGAAGCGGAGATGAGATATGCATATGTTGAAAAACAAGCCTTTTCTTTGGTCAAAGCAGTATGAAAATTTAGACATTATATCCTTAGGAGTATAGTCAAAGTTATTGTTCTAGATTCTATAGTCAAAATGTTATTAACATAGAGTGAGCTTGGAGAAAAAAGAGCCAAATGGGTTACGATCCTACAAGAGTTTGATCTAGAAATCATACCCACAAAATTGGTTTTGAGGTAGGCTTTGGTCAAATCTATTGCAGAAATAGATCCACAAATCTCTAGTCAGTAATACACTTTGGATGTAAAAGATCAAGAAGACTGGTATTCAAAGATATGGAATTATCTGGTTAGCTATACTTTCCCTGATCATATGCAAAGAAATCAAAGAAGAGTTCTTAAGATAAAATCACAAAGTTATATGATCAAAGGAGGAGCTCTATTCAAAAGAAACCAAGAAGGAATTTATTTGACATATTTGAATAGAATAGAAGCTAACAAAATGTTGCAGGAATTGCATGATAAGTTTGTAACAGCTCATGGAGCACCTTTAGCTTCTGCATACCTCATTTTGAGAGCTAGTTATTAATGGACAACAATTTTTAAATATACATATGAACATGTGAAACACTTCTATACATGGAAAATTGCATTAGACAAAGGAAGATTCAATGCTCAACCATTACAACCAGTGATGGAGATGCGTCCTATTTCACAATGGGGACTGGATTTCATTGGAGTGCAACAAAGAAATTATGAGTACCCAATGGTGCCAAGAGTAGATTACAAAAAATAAAAAAGTAATTCTAAGGTCTATGTTCAACCAAGATGTTCAAGATGCTATAACTATGCTGAGCAAGACAGCTGGGTTGCGAGATGCCAGTAAGTTTGAACCCTGGATGTTTGTAATAATATCCAGATTAATGGATAATCCCATGCAAATGCATCGGGGTAGGTTTATTAGTGACAAACTGAACGAATAGATAAATTCATTTCCAAAAACCATATGTTTTTACATGTCTTCATATGTGATTTATTCTTGCACCATGCGGGCAAGTAAACAAGGGTCAAGAAAAATATTAGAACTCTAGGAAAAGAAGTAGGAAATAGCTTAATATATGCTCATTTACCCCAAATCACTATCCATGGATATAAAGAGCATTACAAAAATGTTAATGATGTGTTTTCCATGAAGCTAGTCAGAACGATGGAAGGTGACAAATCCAAAAGATTGTCCTTGGAAGCACGAAGTGTTATTAGACCAATGGGAGGCTAGTACATTTAGTTCCCCACTTACTCCTTTATTAGGATGGAAGGGTTTGAAGGACATCCTTTCATGTTGCCCAAGTATCCTATAGAAAAAATTGTGTTACTAGAATTGGTGGGACATTTAAAGCCATTTCAAGATCTTTATAGAATCACTCATAAGAAGGCTTCTTTCATATTTCCTATTGTGATAGGAAATTATAAATGCAGTGCAAACAGGACAGCTGACTTGTGTGAAGTAGAATTGAGAACATATAATTTTAAAAATTTCCCACTCAAGAGGATGTATTATGATCCTGAAGAGAATATTTCCAAGAACATAGATGGTTATCATGCTCATGTCCAACATCTAGAGGACTATTGGCTAAATTGTGAAGATGAGCACATAGTAAGGAAAAGAAATTATGAAAGATTATAACTAAAATCTACTCGGATTCTGATGCTTCATCATATCCTAGATCAATTGGAAAAAGATGATGGTCAAGTGTTGAGTAAAACTTACAATGAATACAAGGTGTATGATGAACCTATCCCATACCCAAACTACAATGGCGAAGTAATGACATCAATTGAAGAATTCTCTACACCAATTATATTAAATACTCAACACTAGATAAATGATTTTTGTAAAGTTTTAAGTGAAAAATGAATTGAATCCACGTACTCATAGGATAAAAGAAAAAAACAAAGAAATGAAATTGCATTTAAGAGTGGGGAACCTACTAAGAAGAAGAGGAATACTAGTAAGACAACTACTAGCATAATAATTGAAGAGAAAACCCTAGAGGCTTCAAGCCAAGGAGTTTCACTAATGCCAACTAATAAACAAAAAGATGTCGAGTCAAGAAAAGTTAAATAAAAAGTAAAACCTAATTGTGCATCTTCCTTCATAGAAAAATCAAGGACTAAACCTACTATTGATGAAGAAGTAGGGGTAACAAAAACTATTGGTACACAGACAAGGTCTACATCCTAAAGAGCTGTAGCATTATTTACTTCTCCCCCTTCTGTTAATATGACTAGTATGAAACAAGCACTACGAGGAACTCTTGTGGTTTTGGATGAAATTTATGAGGTAGATGAAGCCAAAATTAAAGAACAGATGGATAAATTAGGTGACATGAGGGAAAAGGTAAAATAAAAGAATTCTAAGGATAAATCCATGGTACAAACAATCATAGAAGAAATTCCAGACACAAGATCCACTCCTATAAATGTTGAAGAAGAATAATTCATACAAGGAACACTTGCTTTAGAAGCTGGGAACCTTGATGTTTTTGAGATGAAAACAAAGGAGAATGCAGGGCCAAATCCTATTGATGAAAAAATTATTGAAGATACCTTTGATTCCATATCTTCAGTTGGGAACAATCCAAATGATAATGAACAAGAGCAGGTCTTTGGAAAATTAGAGGAGGGCCAGGTTGAAGTTGACAATGAAGAAGCTACACAAGTTTCAAGTGGTAAAGTTGAAAATGAAGAAAATACTGGTGTGGCAAGATACAAGGAAAGTGACATCCTAGAAGATGATATTGAACACCTGGCTAGATAGGAAAATATAAGTCTCCAAATAGAAGAGATAGTGTAAAACCACAGTAATCTAGAATCTATGCCAGAAATTGTTGAAGAGATTCCTATTTCAGAGGATGCAACAAATAAAGTTGAAGAAATAAGAGAAGAAGTTCATGAATCAATTGGAAACCAATTATAAAGGAATGTTACAGAGTTAGAGCGCAATGAGGATACACCTGATTGGTTGATTAGGGAATTGGCTTCACCAATGGAAGTAGAAATAGTGTGTCTAGATCTTTACAGTTTTATACAAGAAGTAGATACTCCTAAGCCTAGGCACAGAGCTAAAGTGAAACATGTCATACAAAAGAATGAAAATGGAGATGAAACTATCCATATAGCTACCCCAATATCTAATAAAAATAGACATGAGATAATTCCCAAGGATTATAGGGTAACAAGTATCAATCTTGGACACTCATCCTAGAGACAAGAGTTAGAAGAAATAAAGATGAATTTAGATGCAATAGTTTCTAGGGTGCAGAAGAATATAAAGAAGAAAAGAGAGTTGAAAGAAAGGTTACTAGCCTAGAAAATTTTATAAAGTCATTAACCGTATCTGGTCAAGTATAAACTGAATTGCCTCAAAATCCAGTACTAATGTCACAAGAACAAGTGGATGCAATTGCAACAATTTGCCATAAAATGAATGTATTTGAAGAATGGATTGAGTATTAGGTGAGGCAAGGAGAAGAATCTATTATAGATGCAATAGGGAAATATAAGGAAGCATACCATTGGTCTGAGAAATACATAATATTTGAAGGTGAATGCAGGTTTCACCAGGAACAGGTTGATGCTGAAAGGCGAGATGTTGAAACTCTCATGCAAATGGATATCCAAGAATTGATAAGATAAAACATAATTTCAAAACAAGAATTTCCATTGCTTGAAAAATGGAATAAACAGTTGAAATGGGAAGGTGACACGTTGAAACAATGTATAGAAGGATTTGAAAAGGTCACTGAGAAATGTAGTAAGCAACCTGATAAAGATCAAGATTTTATTGAAATGTTAGCAGGTCAAAATTGTGATCCCCAAACATTAGGACAACAGTGTAAAGAAGTGGAAGCCTTCAAGGAATGGATTGAAAGGATACATAAAGACCATGCTCAGTTGTTAACCTGGGAGGTCATTGATAAAATCATATGGTGCATGAACACTATAGTGAGATATGGAATAGAGAAAGTACAAAGGAATGCTAGTATACTCTAGAGGTTAGAAGAATACACTAGGCTCAAGTTCAGTTGGAAGGCAGTACAAGGGATTTCAAAAGAGAATATGCATAAAATATTGAATGCTTTATGAGAATATCAATTGAAGAAAAGTGAAGAAAGGATCCCAGAGCCCGGGACCTAAATGATAAAGGGATGTACCGGATATCGGATACCGAAAGTGTCACAAAATTTTTTGTTATAATTTATTTTTGCAGATTTTTCCCAGTCCCGGTGGATGTTTCTTGTCTAGTATTCTAAAGGATGTTGATAGCCTTGATTTATGCGGAGTATTGCATACCATATTTCAAAAGTGAAAAGTGTTGTTGTTGAAGAAGTCAAAGATTTGACTTGATTTAGAAGATTCTGATGGCAGCTAGTGTATGCCATGTGCTACATTTTGATTTGTTATATTTGATTCTCTAGATAAACTTTAAGTTTGAACTTTTGAGGCCTTGTTCCTATAGAAGGACATTTACTACTTTATTTTTATTTTAAGTTTAGAATTTTTGGATGTTGGTAGAGCCAAAACTTCTCTAAGTTTTGTTCTTTTTCTTTTTTTGAATCATTCTAGTCTTAAAACTTGTATGCACGTAGAAATTATTCAATATTAGAGCCAATTTGATAGCTACCTATCTCATGAATCTTTGTAGCTGATTTTGTTAGTTCACCCGAACAAGACTGTGTGTTGTGCCATTTAAGGGTGCATGCATAACCTACTCGGTGTCCAAACTAAAACCCCTCTTTGAAAGCTCGCACTATTTTATGTGTAGTTGTGAAGCAATCTAGTGAAGTATAAAGCAGTTTTCTTTGATTTGATTAACTCTTTGGGGCATGCATGGAGAATAACTGGGATAAATTTTAATTTTCAGTATTTTTATGTTTTATTTTAGAATAGATGTTTAAATTCTTGAAAATGTTCCAAAAAATAGACAAATGGGTGGAAATTTATTGAAAATATTTCATTTTCTATTAAATTGTTGAATTCTTAAAGCTAAATCTACTTAAGTGATAGAAAAATTTGTGGATGTTCATGAAACATTATTTCAAATCTTTCGATTTCATGATGTTATTTTATGATTGAATTGGAAATATGGTGTAGAATGCTTATGATTCTTAATGAAACTAAAAACAACCATATTCCCTTTGAGATTAACAACAATATCGCATCATACCCTAAAGTGAACCTGGTACGGTCAAGACTTGACTACCAAAGACTTGGGATTGAACTAAGCCAACCTTTTCCTATTAAACAGACACCCCTTGGTTGCCTCTATTTAAGATCTTTCAAGAAGGATAGGCTCTTCGCGGTTTTCCTATGAGGAATTTATCTGCACTATTGTTGCGAGTGACATCGTCGTCAACAGGAACTGGTGCTAGAAGGAGGGCCTTATTGTTGTTCTTTTGGTTTTGCTAGGTTTTAAATTGGATTTTCGTAGAGTCACTAGATCTCGATATGGTGATCCCCGTGTGACTTTAGTCAAGCTTAGTGGTCAAACATCATCTAGACCTCAAAATTTTGGAAGTATAAGTGTAAATTCTCAAAATACGACTATTGTAACACCACCATCGCCCCCCATATTGATGGATTTCTTTAACGTAGAGTCACTGATTCAATTTTCCATGTACAATAATTTACCAAAAATTCCTGATAAGTTGTGTCCTAAATACTATCTTCACAAAGATGCAAAGGAACATATTAGTATCTTTAAGGACCCATGTTTTAGAGCTAGGATTCAACATGAAGATGTCGTATGTAGGTTGTTCCCATACACCTTAAGCGATGAATTTTATCAGTGGTATATCAACCTACCTCGTAACTCTATCAGATCATGGCAGGATATGTAAAATCAATTTTTGGCCAGATTTAGAACACCGATTGACCCTGCTTTGTTATATGATCAATTTGCTCAAATAAATAAGTTTGAGGGAGAACCTATAACTCCTTTCAATGACAAATTTCAAAAGGCTTATTCTAGGCTGTAGGAACCTTATGTAGTGGATAATTTGCTTTCTATTGCAGTTTATTATACGATAGTAGATCCTTTAACTGCTATGTTTGTAAAGCAAAGGGAAAATCCTCTTACTACTCTACCTGAAGCCTATGCCGAAGCTATAATTTTAATTGTAAATTTAGAAGTGAAACACCTCGAAAATAGATCATTTTCAAATGGTAGAAATGAATTGAATAGCTATCCTATCCCAAGTGTAAATGGAGTACCTTTGAATCACCCTATGACTCCTAATGTTTATTCTTTAGTGGTCTGGAATAGGAAATTTCCTCATAATACCTTTTTTCAACTAGGAAATAGTTAAGATTTAGTCCCTCACCCTGGTCTAGCTATTAAAGAACTGCATCCTAATGAAAATTATTTCTTCTCACAAAATCAAGAAAATTAGAATGCCAAAATTTCAGACAATAAGTAAGACATTAAAGAAATAACATCTCAACTCAAAAGATTAACCACAAAGGTTACACAATTGAGAAATCAAAACTTTTATGCTCAAAATAACCAAAATTTGCTAGGGCTCTTATCTTGAATAATTGGACGATGAATTATTTATATTCCTTAATGGCTCTCTCTAGGATTGGATCTGATCATTTTCCCATCAGTCTTTTGGCGGATCCCATTTCTGGTAAGAGGAATGCTCCCTTTCAGTTTGAAAGAATGTGGTTGTTTCATCCTAAAATCTCTAAATGCATAGAGGAGTGGTGGAACATTAAGGTCAATGGGACTACTATGTTTCAGGTGGCCAAAAAATTAAGTGAGGTCAAAGCTAAGGTTAGATTGTGGAATAAAGAAGTTTTTGGGGATATTTTTGCTTTGAATTCGGCTATTCAGCTAGAGTTGAAGGAGATCCAGGATAGAATTCAGAAGGAAGGTTATGTGAATGACATCCTTTCTAGAGAAAATAAAATTCTTAGTAATTACCATGATATTATATCCAAAGAAGAAGAATTTTGGAAATAGAGATCTAGATCAGTGTGGCTCTCATCAGGTGACAAGAACACTAGGTTCTTCCACATGACTACTCTAAAGCATAGGGTGTCAAACAGGATTACTCACATTATGAAGAATGGTACCAAAATTGATAAGGAGGATGAGATTAGGCATGAGGCTAATCAATTTTTTACTAATATTTTGACTACTGAGGAGAGGCTGGATATGAATGCTCAACAAATCCTCATTGATGCTATCCCTAGCATTTTGAATGAGAACCAAAACAAATCTTTGACAGCTATACCATCTATGGAAGAAATAAGAAGGATTGTTTTCTCTTTTGAAGGAAATAAGGCTCCTAGCCTAGATGGTTTTCCGATGTTCTTTTTTCAAGTTTTTTGGGAGATTGTTGCTGAGGATGTGGCTAATGCAGTCAAGGAATTCTTTGGATCGAGAAAATTGTTGAAGGATTTAAATGCTACCTTTATTGTCCTCATCCCTAAGTTCCTTGGGGTTGATAGCCTTGAATCTTTTCATCCTATCAGCTTATGCAACTCTTTCTACAAGATAATATCTAAAGTGGTTACTACTAGACTGTTAAATGTGCTATCGCTCTTGATTTCTCCTCAGCATAATGGATTTGTCCTGGGAAAACAAATTCTGGATTTTATCATCACTGTCCATGAGAATATCCACTCATTATAGGATTCTAAGAGTCAAGGATTTATGTTAAAATTGGACATGTCCAAGGCCTATGATCAGGTGGATTGGGGGTTCTTGTTGAAGATTTTGAGCGCTTTCAGTTTCTCAGAGAGATTCCTTCTATTGATCTGGGAATTAATTTCTACCACCAACACTGTTGTTATTATTAATGGTTCTCCTTCTCAATTTTTTAAAGTGTCAAGGGGGGTGAGACAAGGGGATCCTATCTCCCCTATTCTTTTTACTTTGATGGCGGAAAGCTTTGGGATACTTATTCAGAAAAAGGTGATTGAGGGAAGTCAAAGGATTAAGATCATCTTCAGACAATCATGTATGTTCTCACCAACAATTTGTTGATGAAAATATTCTGATGGGAAGTTCTACTATTGGAGAAGCTAGAACTTTGAAGAGCACTTTGGTTCTTTATGAAGAGGATTTTGGGTAGAAAATAAACAGGACCAAGAGCTCCTTGTTCTTTTTCAACACCCCTGAACCCAGGCAAAGGAAGATAGCTGACATTCTTAGCTGTGTTGTTAACCACCTCCCATCCACCTATCTGGGTCTTCCTCTAGGATATAAGCCCCCTGATTCATTTTGGTTGTATCTGGTGGATAGGTTTAATAGGAAGCTCATTGGCTGGAAAGGGGCCCTTCTCATCCAAGCTGGTAAAGTTTTGTTGCTAAAGTATTCACTACAAAATTTGTTCGTCTATGCTCTAAGTCTATTCAAGATGCCCTCCAAATTTGTGAATATTATTGAGAAGATACATAAGCGCTTTCTATGGTCATGGGTTGAGGAGAAAAAGAGAATCCCACTAGTTGCTTGGGAGGATGTGTGTAAGCCCAAGAAGTATGGGGGTCTTGGTCTATGGAATATTAGAGTCTTTAATAAAGCTCTTCTAGTGAAGCAGGTTTGGAGGACCTTTGCCGAAGTTCGTGAATGGAATGCTATTTGGCATAGTAAATATCTATGTGAAGTCAACTCTCTCAAGGATTTTATTAGCTCTCAAATCTTCCCACATGGCTCTCATCTTTGGAATAGTGTTGTTAAGGCTAGGGATCTTGCTGCTAAAGGTGCTTTTTGGAAAGTTGGAATTGGTAGAAAGATTATGTTTTGGGAAGAAAAATAAATTGGGAATGAGCCGCTATGTGATCATAATGTCTTCAAGATTCATATGGAGGAGTGTAAAGTTAGGTTTGGTACTCTGGTGGGGGACTATTGGAGAAATGACCAGTGGGTTCGTATTTCCTCTATTAGCCTAGACCCTGTTCCTCTACAATTGCTCCTTAATTCTATGGTTTTGAATATGTGGGGACACGAGGATTCTATGGTGTGGAATTTATCTTCTAAAGGGGCCTACTCTATTTCTACAATGGTGTCTTCTTTCTTTCTTAATTCTCCTTCTCCTTTTTTGGGAAAAGGCTTGGGTGTATAACCTTACTCCTAAAGTCAACATTTTTACTTGGATTCTTCTTCAGAATAAAATTCTGACCAATGACAACCTTTATAAATGTGGTATTTCTCTTCCTAACAGATGCTATCTCTGTTGTGCAGAGGGTGAGACGGTGTCACACCTATTTCTTCTCTATCCTTTTGCTTATACTACATGGTGTAGGGTTTTGGAGTTGTGGAACCTTAGCTGGGTCTTTCCTGGCTCTATTTGGGACTTATACTACCAGTGGATTTCTTTGTCAAACAATCAGGTGCTAAAGTTGCTATGGGAGTACACATTTCAACAAATTGTGTGGGATATTTGGAAAGAACACAATAACAAGATCTTTAGAGACCATGCTCTCTCGGTGGAAATTGTTTTTGGTAAAATTTGTAGAGTGATGGGAGAGAATTTAAATGGGTTAAGTAGTAAAACAAAAGTTAAGGTTAGGGTCAGCTACCAAGATTATGAGGTCAGAGTTGCTGAGGCGTGGAAGATTAAACTGCATATTTTTTCTCCCCTTAATTCGGCTAAGAGTGTCAGGGATGGCATTCAATGGAGTCTTCCTCCTGGCTAGGTTAAAATTAACTTTGATGGGGTGGCTAAGGGTAATCCTGGGCCAGTTGGGTGTGGGGGAGTAATAATGGATGAGAATGGTATTTTTATTTCAGTGGTGGCACTCCTCTTGGGCACCCAGACCAACCATCTCGCTAAAGCCATATGGGCATACCAAGCTTTATTTATTGCTCGTCAATTGAATTGCAAAAATGTGTGGCTTGAGGGGAACTCTAATAATATAATTCAATGTATTAAAGGTCTTCAAAATCCATCATGGACTATAGAAAGGTGGATTAATCTATCTAAAAACATTATAAACACTTTTCAAAATTGTTATATTTCCCATGCTTACCAAGAAATTAACACGGTGGCGGATTTTTTTGCTAATAAGGGGGTTCGAGCAAATGAGAAAATCATGTGGCAACGTGGAGACACTCTGGAGGTGGAAGTGTCAGCCCTTTTAAGGCTTGAAAGAATTCACAGGAAGATATCTTATGCCCCTATCAATTAATGATTATGCATGAGAAGGGTCTTGTCACGCAGCTATGGAATTGTTGCTTAATTATTTCTCTTAGTTGGCAGGCGTACCCAAGGATTCATGATCTTTCGTGCCTCGCACGCTTTTTGGGTCTTGTGAAGAGTCTTTTGTGGGAATTTTCTGATCAAGCTTGTTACTCTACAAATATGGTTGGAGATTGTCATCTTGTCAAGCTGACTGATTATGAGGGGCTAAGGAACAATACTAAAGTATGGCCTATGTTGGAAAAAGGAGGGCTCACTTCCTATATTGAAAAACTTCATGGTTGGGACCCAGAGGTCACTAGATTCTTTGCTAAGGAATGGAAGAATGGTAAAATTAAATTTTGTGGTAGGAAAATTACCATTGATGAGCAGCTCGTTTCTAAAGTCATTGGTCTTCCTATGGAGGGTTTAAAATTTTACAGGGATAGAAAACTCTCAGACATGGTGGTGAAGAAATTTTTGAAGATGGAAAAGGAAGAAGATAAGCTGCGTAGGGCTTCCAAAAGTTGCTACAATATCGTGAATATAAAGAAGGTTTGGCAGAAGGTGCTAAAAGTGATCATGAGTATATTACTTTGGATGGGAGATACACCAAGGTCTTTGCCTACCATTTTGTGCTCCTCAATCACTTCCTACATCAGGTTAGGGTTTCCATCCCCTTCTATTTTGCTACCTCTTTGAATGCTAGCCTCAATGATCATTGTACAAACCCTATTAGATACCTTATTCTTCTTGAGGGTTTGCTGGTTTTAATTTCTAAACATTTCAAAGCCCAACCAACTTTGTCCAAAATGTCCATTTCTCCTAACTCTATTTCTAAAAAAGAGGAATTGGGTGCAAGCTACACTGAGAAGGAGGAATGGGATACTGATCTGGAGAATGAGGAGGGTGAGACCTCTAAGTCTCTGAAGAAGGGGAGTAACAAAAGAAAGAAGGTTAGTGTCCCCTCTAAACAAGGCTTTTTGACCCCTAAAGGCGAGACTAAGGTTGTGACCCCTGGCTATGATGAGACTAAGTCCAAGGTGAAATGTAAAACCCCTGTTACTGAGGAATCTCAGATGGATTCTTTGTCCAAGTGTTCTAGCTACCCTGCTACTGATAGATATGACAAACCTCATTATCCCGATGACCTCAAGGCTGAAGATCATTATTTTAGAGAAGAACGTGAGTTCCCTATGGATATTTTGGCTATTGCTCATAAAGGGTCTGTGGTGTTGGAACTATAAAATTCTGATGATTTTACATATTGATTTTACCCATGCATTTTCCAATTGAGTCCTACCTTGAGCACATTTCCTTTCTTCATGACATTTTTCCCACAATTTTCCTATATACCCCCATAGGATCCATCGAGTCTTGCATTTTTCACTTTATGGTTCCATATCGACATGAGAATATCAGGGTCTCCCCGATCCATTTTTTTGATAAACGTCTGTGTTTCCTTTCGGCAAGACATTTTTTGGAGTCACAGCGATTGAATTTTATTTACAGGCACCTATCGGCGTGACATTCACGTGGTTTTGGCGACAAGGAAAAGGATACACATTTTGGTAGGAGTTTGGTCTTCGGCATGTTGTTTCACTGAGTGATTTATGTCTCGCCGACTGACATGTATTGAGGTACATCGCTAAGAGTTAATGTTTTCGGCATTATGTCTTGGTGAGTTTGAATTGTTACATCGACCGACAAACACATTAAGTATTCACTTCGGCCAGACATGTTGTTTTCGGTGTGAGGTCATAGCGAATTTACATTGTCACACTGATCGGTGGTGGGAAGATACATATCAATATGAGTTAGCGATATCGGAGTGGGGTCTTGGTGAGTGACCTTCGGTCTCGCTGATATTACACAAAAGGTTTCTATCAAAAGGCTCATCGGTGAGAGACGTTTTCTTCAGAATAAGTCATAGAAAATTCAAAGGGGTCTCACCGACCAACATAAAACAAATACCTCAGCGAGACTATTGTGACTTCAGAGTATGGTCTTGGCGAGTACGATGGGTCTCGCCGATAGAACAAAAGATTTTCCATCAGTGTGAAATTGATATTGTCTTAGCGATCTATGGTGAACTCAGGGACTTTCATTGAAACATAATATGCTCTGTGAGATGTCTCCCCGATATCATAAAGTCATGGTGACATGCGAAAGGTAAAGGAACTGTCGGGGAAACATAAAGTGATCTACAGGATATCTCCCCGACTTAGATATGTCATGGCGAAAGCGAATAAAACACGAGGCGACTGTAGCGATTTAATTTCCTTCGGCATCACTGCGATATTGTCTTGGTGACTGTTTCATTGAAATTAACAGAAATTCAAATACTGTGGCCGACATGTGGATGTTCAATTACCATTGCAGGCCGACATGAAATGAGCCCGATTTCAGCGGTTGGCCGACATTGGATCTCAATGTGATATTTTTCTAATGTTGGTGTATAAATAGGCATTTTGTAATTGTAAAATGATCATCAGCTATTATTTATTTGATATACAGTAGGAAAATTAGATGGATACAGTATAATAGATTTATCAAATCAGAGACTATGATGCATGTTTTCAAAATGGAGGTATTTATGAAAGTCAATTGATGTTGCTGCACATTTCTTGTGTCAATTATCTGTTGAATTTAATGAAAGTATTGCTAGGCTGTCTCCAAGATGGATTCTTTCTGATTGTTTAAATTGATATAACAAGTTTATATTCAATTCATCAGTGCACATTTGTTGTTTCTATGTGATTAATCGATTGGTTCTTTCAAGTAGAGATTAAATCCTTTTAATTGATCACAATAATCAAAGAGATTTATTTGGATTGTTAAAGTAGAGCTTAGTAGTTACAGTATTGCATGTTTATACAAGTTTTAAACATAATGTATGCTAGATAATTTGAGTTTTCTCCAGAGAGTGTTGCTCATCTTGATTTCATTTGACTCCGCATACCCAATAAGGCACTAGTCTCTGTAGTTTGATCATTAAAGATTCATTTATTCTCTTTATATCTGTTGATTGAGTATTTTAGGATTTAGATTAAGGAGATTGCTATTGCGCTTGAATTCATTTGTTCACTTGCATTTTCCATTGTGGACAAATCATTGCAAGAAGGATAACCATAAGTCAAGTCTGCTTCATTCAAAAAGGTACACCTGCCTAGGTTTAGTAGCACCTGAAGAGTAGAAGGTTGAGTTCTCTTGACCTTGTCTATTACCCTAAAGCGTATCAAGAGATTGGCAACCTCTTGAGGCATTCCACTTGCATTTTTGAGAGCTAACAAATTGGTGACTCCACTAGGGATATATTTAGAATCAAGGCCTTAATCATAGAGTTGGGAACTTTATATAGACTTCGCTAGGAATAAGAAACACCAAGTTTTTTCTCATTTTTGAAAAAAGTGAGTGGCGACTCTGACATAAATTTTGCAACTGTTCAAACATGAATGGAAGAATATCTCAATACAGGGGAGGTCATACTGGAGCTCCTGCTGGCAGTAGTAAGTGGACACACAAAGATGACAAGGTTGATAAGGAAAAAAGGATAAGTGAGGATATGTGCCTAATAGATAAAGACAAAGTATCAAGAGCACATTGTGAAACATATGATCGCTATGATACATGGAGAAACAATTCAAGTGCAAAGCCTTGTACTCCAGAAGATCAAAGAAATCCTTTCTCTTTTCTCGATTCTCAGAAACAGGCTGAGTTTAGAGCTGAACTGGAGGCTGAATGAATCAGAATTCAGCATGAATATGATCAGAAGATGGAAGGTAACCAAAATAAATTTATTGATCATGAGCTTCCTAAGGAAGTAAAAACACAGTTTGAATCACAGAGGAAAGAGATAGAGGAACTAAGGGTTGCATTGCTGAAAGCCCAAATTACTTCTCAGACAGCTGATTGCCCCCCAAAGTATGTACCACCTCATAAGCAGGGTAATCATAGTGCAGGGCCTTCTGATCCACTTGTGTCTCCTCACCATCAGACAAGAAATCACTATAATCAGCCAAATCATCCACCTCATATTCCCACACAGCATACAATTATGCAGCCACCTCATGGTTAGCCTTTTGTCCCACAACATAATGCACAATATAACAATCCTATGAACCAATATCAGTACCCACCTTTTCCTCCCCCTCACCAGTATACAACAATGATCAGACAGTTTGATTTGACAGGGTTTCATCTATACCCTTACCCTATGGATGGTAGCTGGATAAGTCTAATACCTAAGTTTACAGGGAGTAATGCAATTACTGCTGAAGAACATTTAAGGAATTTCAATGTGTTCATCCAAGACATAGGTGTGCCATATGAAGATTTACATATGAGGCTATTTATGATGTCACTTCTTGAAGATGCTAGGGATTGGTTCAACAGCTTTCCAGCACTCTCAATTATTTCTCTCCAAATATTCCAGGATAGATTCCTAGAGCAATATGGGAATCTAAATGCACCAGATGCAGCTCTTCATGAATTGATGCAATTTCAGAAAAATTAGAATTATTCAATTTATGATTTCAACCGAAGATTCAACAAGTTGCAGACTAAAGTACCTCTTGGATCAAGGTTGCCAGATTCTGTAGCATTGAGTGTTTATTTAAATGCATTTGATCCTAAAATAGGGTATGAAATGAGAAATAGGGTCCCAAGAGATTTGGCTGAAGCTCAGAAGATAGCACTGACAATTGAAAACAACAGGAAGGCTGTAGGTATAATCAATAAAATAGATAACCCTAGGGCTCCTCAGCAAAGCAATAATTATTAGTACAGATAGGAAAGCGCATACAGAAATGAAAGGCCGAGGTTGCATGACATGCCATATAATACAGATTGGAAGGATGGAAAACCTATAATAGCTAGGCTAAGAAACAAAGAGACTCCTGATCCATTGAGCAAGAAGGGAACCTATATGGTGATTAACAATTAATTTTGTGAATCTTGTGATAAACCACATTCCCCAGACTATTGTGTTGTAGCTCAAAGGATGCAAGAGGAGGGAATGTTGATGGAAAATAATGGAGAAGATCACAAAGTGTATTTGACTTCAAACACTTTTCACCATGTGGAAGAGAGGTACTCATCTTCAGAAGATGAGGGTTATGAGTATGACATTTCAAATCAGAGATACAATGTCCATATGGCTGAACAACAGGTTCTTTCTTATTTTGAAGGAGATTATACAAAGCCACATTCGGTTGAGGTGTCTGCTCAATGTAGTATGAGGAGACTCACCAAAGATGAAATAGAGAGACTAACTGTTGCTGCAGTTGAGGAAGCAAGGAGTAAATACTAGTTGAGAAACATAACAGTAAATGAGAAGGAAGGCATTCCTAGGGGAATCTTTATGAAAGATCAGAAGGAAACTCAAGGAACTATGAAGAAATCAGAAAATAAACAGCATGATAAAAGTGAATAGAAGCCTGTCCAAAAGGAGGAAGTGAAGGAATTACACAAAGAGATAAAAAAGCTTGATCAGCCTAGTAAAAGAGAGAAGGAAGAAAATAAAGGAGAAACATTGGAGCAGAAGAAGATTGTTAAGGTGGAGGGCTCTTCTTTTGACTTCACTCAGGCGTTATCTCAGGTAAAAATGTCTATTCCACTTCTTGAAATGATGAAAATTAAGGAGTACAGAGATAGTGTTGTTCAATTAATAACAAATGGAAATGAAAAGCATGTGAATTCTGAAAATAGAATAGCTATTAAAGCAGTCAATAAGCAAGAGAAAGTAAATATCCCAGAAGTCTGCTTGAGTGATGTATTCGCAACTCCCCCACAAGTGGATCATTTTTTCACTACATTGCTTATAAATAACAAACTACTGAGAAATTGCATGATAGACTCTAGTGCTGCTATAAATATCATGCCAGTAGGAGTTATGAAGCAGCTTGGCATGTGGGTTGATACATGTGAAGGGAAGTGCTATGCAATGGATAATAGACCTGTACCTATGGTAGGCATTATGAGAGGTGTTGAAGTCAAACTAGCTACTTATCCATAGGTGGCATATAATATAGATATAACAGTAATTGATACTCCTCCACAGTTTGGTATGCTTCTGTCAAGATAATGGACAACAGCAGTTGGAGGAAATGTTCAATTTGATCTGTCTTATGCTACAATTCCAGTGAATGGTCAGGAGGTCAAATTGTATAGGGAGTCGAGAATGAACCAACTAGTTGATTATGTACCACAAGATCAGATCAACTATTTTTGTGATGTTGATCTTGGAAGTTTTAAGATAGAATCGACCCAGCTAGAATTAACCAATAGTGATCCAATTGAAAAGCACATGGCACAAAGCTGCAATGAAGTGTGGAAGATGTATTTTGATGGAGCATGTAGCCAGGAAGGTAATGGAGCTGACATTGTATTTGTTTCACCTGAAGGTATTACATTTAAATATTCATTCTTGTTGACATTTGAATGCACAAACAATGTGGCGGAATATGAAGCTTTATTAACAGGTCTGAACATAGCCGTGAAACATAAGATTAAGTTGATGGTTGTTTTGGGCGATTCTGAGTTGGTTGTTTCACAAATTAAGTCAAAATATGAAGCAAAACACAAAATATTGAAACAATATAGGAATTTTGTATGGGACACAATTGAGTTGTTTGATTCCTTCTCAATTGATTGGATTGATAGATCAAAGAACATAATGGCTGATTTTTTAGCAAATGTGGCGCTGAAAAGGGATGATATCACATTGGCTGGGGTATCACAGATTGAGTTCAAGACAAGGCCTACTGTTCCTGATAACATTTATAGTTGGCAAGTCTTCAATGATGATATTGACCTTTTGAAATTCCTCAATTGTATAGATCAATATGAAGCCCAGGAAATTGATTTCAATGCTTTTGTTGAGGAAGTGGATGGGAAACAAACTCTGTTTGGCAAGGAGATTTTACAACTCAAAACAAATAAGATTCCTAAGGGCTTGGTGGCATTGGAGAGGCTGTATGATGGAAATGATTGGTCCCTCATGAAGCAAACACTAGTCAGAAGAGAATATATTGAATAAGTTAACTTGGGGAATGAGATAGCACCAAAAAAGGTGTACATAGGAAAGAAGATAAGCCCTACAATTAGAAGAATGCTGATAGAGTTACTGAGAAGGTATAAACACGTCTTTGCTTGGTCTTATGAAGATCTAAAATCATACAGGGAAGATTTGTTTCAACATGAAATACCATTGAAGCCAGATGCTAAGCCATTCAGAAAAAAGCAAAGACCCATAAATCCAACACTAGAGCCTAAAATGCAAGAAGAGTTGACAAAGCTCAGAGATGGAGGAATCATCAAACCAATTAGGCACTCAACGTGGGTCTCAAATTTTGTCCCTGTGAGGAAGAAAAATGGAGACATCAGATTATGTGTGGACTTCAGGAATTTGAATATGGCATCTCTCAAGGACAATTATCCTCTACCCAATATGGAGGCTATATTGCATAAGGTGACAGGGTGTGAGCTGCTGTCTATGATGGATGGGTTTTCAGGATACAACCAGGTCAAGGTCAAAGAATCTGAGCAATATAAGACAACATTTACAACTCCTTGGGGAACGTATGTATACATAAGAATTCCATTTGGTCTCACTAATGCAGGAGCGACCTTCCAAAGAGCTATGGACGTGGCATTTCCTGATTTGATCAATGCTATCATGGTGGTGTACCACGATGACCTGACTACTTATTCAAAGAAGGTTGAAGATCATGTACAACATTTGGAGAAGGTATTTATTAAAACCCTAGAATACAGTATTAGCTTAAACCCAAAGAAGTGTCATTTTGCAGTCACAGAAGGTAAGCTCTTAGGACATATTGTTTCAAGGGAAGGGATTAGGATAGATCCTGAGAGGGTTGAAGCTATTGACAAAATTCTTGTTCCCAAAAATGTTAAGGCTATACAATCATTCTTTGGGTAGATTAATTTTATTAGGAGATTTGTTTCTAACTTTGCTAAGATCATTAAGCCCATATCAAAAATGTTGAGGAAAGGATAGAAAATGGAATGGACTGCAGAAGCCTTGGAAGCTTTCATATCTATCAAAAGGGCCATCAAGGAGGCTCCTGTCCTTAAATCTCTAGATTTTGCAAAGCCTTTTCAGATATTTTCATTTACTTCAATGCACACAATTGTTTTTGTTATGTTACAAAAGAATGAGGATGGTCATGAACAGCCTGTGTCTTTCTTCAGTAAGTCATTACATGGGTCTGAATTGAAATATGACATAATGGAAAAATAGGCATTTGCATTAGTAAAGGCTACAAAAGCTTTTAGGCCATATCTTGTTGGAGCAAAGGTGATTGCTTATGTCCCTAATGCTTCTGTCAAAGATATTCTGATACAGTCTGAAGTAACAGGAAAAAGATGCAAATGGATTAACAAGATCCAAGAATTTGACATGGAGATACCAATTACCAAATTAGTAAGAGGTCAAGGCTTCGATAGGTTGATGGCAGAATCAAATATTGAAGCAAGTCAAGTTTGTAATGTAGAAGAAGGGACTACAATTGCAAGCATTGAGCATACTCCTTGGTATACTGATATCATGCATTACCTTAAGTACACAAAGTGTCCAGAGGGATTGAGTGACAACCAGAAAAGAACTATGAAGTTGCAGGCATCTAAATATGTTTTCGTGGATGGAGATCTGTTTTGGAAGAATAGGGATGGTATACTGTTATTATGTTTGGACGAGTCCAGGCCAAGCATGTTCTAAGTGAAATGCATGAAGGAGTTTGTTGACATTATTCAACAAAAACAACTGCACACAAAATTCTCAGGGCAAGTTACTATTGGCCTAGAGTTTTTAATGATTCTTTTACACATGTAAGAAAATGTGAAGCTTGCCAGAAGTTCTCTGGAAAGCTAAAATATCAAGGAGCCTTGCCACTTCGACCCTTGCAGGCTGATGCCCCTTTTCATCAATGGGGAATTAATTTCATTGGAGAGATACATGAAAAATCAAGTGGACACAACTGGATACTGGTTTCCACTGATTATTTTACCAAATGGGTAGAAGCAATCCCAACTAAATAGGCTACAAGCAAAGTGGTGACAAATTTCTTGATGGACAACATTATCACCAGATTTGGTACACCACTGAGGTTAATCACAAATAATGGGATGTGTTTCAGGTCCGATGAATTTAAAGGTTTCTGTGACACATATGGCATTACCATTTCTTATGTAGCTCCTTACCATCCACAAGCTAATGGTCAAGCAGAGTCTAGCAATAAGAGTCTCTTGAAGATTATAAGGAGGATGTTGAGTCAGAACAAGAAAGCTTGGAATTCAAAATTAAAACTGGTTGTGTGGGTTGATAGGATTACTGTTAAGAAGGCAATTGGAAAATCCACATTTGAATTAGTATATAGAGTACAGGCCAGGATGCCTTTGCAGAATTTGTTGTCAATCTACAAGTTTGTCCTTCAGGAAGATTTGGATATTCTTGAACATATGGAAGAAAGAATGGAGCAACTAGCTG
The DNA here is from genome assembly GCA_007258455.2 of Sequoia sempervirens. Classification (NCBI taxonomy): domain Eukaryota; kingdom Viridiplantae; phylum Streptophyta; class Pinopsida; order Cupressales; family Cupressaceae; genus Sequoia; species Sequoia sempervirens. The sequence continues at coordinate 11,658,000 of VDFB02000010.1, read as the reverse complement.
AACTTGATGAAATAAGGAGAGTTGCCCAAAACCAAAACATGAAGTTACAGACACAAATGAAGTATATGTTTGACAAGAAGGCAAAGGATAGAAAATTTGAAGAGAATGACTTGGTGTTGATGTGGAACACAAGGTGTCAGGAGAAGGGTAAGCATGGTAAGTTTGAAGCTTTGTGGCTGGGACCTTTTGTTATTATTGGGAAGAGAGGTGAAGATTCATATTATCTACAAAATATGGCTGGCGAAGATCAGGAGTTTTCTGTTCATGGGCAATTCTTGAAGCATTTTTCTCTTGAGCAACATGGAGGATTAAGGGTTGCCAGTGCATGGACAACTCTTGCTGATCCTCTTTAAAATTATTTTCCATGCACAGTAGTTTAGGATTCTGGTTCATCTCTTTTTTGCATTCATCCATTCCATCATGCTATACCTTCATTTTGCATTCTCTTCCATTCTACTCACTGGTTCGTCATTTTTTGTTGGGTCTGCTCACCCAAAGATTTGGATCCTTGCAATGATCTTACTATCATTCATCCCCAGATGGAGCCACTATTGGAACTATAAAATTCTTATGATTTTACATATTGATTTTACCCATGCATTTTCCAATTGAGTCCTACCTTGAGCACATTTCCTTTCTTCATGACATTTTGCCCACATTTTGCCTATATACCCCCATAGGATCCATCGAGTCTTGCATTTTTCACTTTACGGTTCCATATCAGCATGAGAATATCAGGGTCTCCCTGATCCATTTTTCTGATAAACGTCTGTGTTGCCTTTCGGCAAGACATTTTTTGGAGTCACAGCGATTGAAGTTTATTTATAGGCACCTATCGACGTGACATTCACATGGTTTTGGCGACAAGGAAAAGGATACACATTTTGAAAGGAGTTTGGTCTTCAGCATGTTGTTTCACCGAGCGCTTTATGTCTCGCCGACCAGCATGTATGGAGGTACATCGGTAAGAGTTAATGTTTTCGGCATTGTGTCTTGGCGAGTTTGAATTGTTACATCGACTGACAAACACATTAAGGATTCACTTCAGCCAGACATGTTATTTTCGGTGTGAGGTCATAGAAAATTTACATTGTCACACCGACTAGTGGCGGGAAGATACATATCGGTATGAGTTAGCGATATTGGAGTGGGGTCTTGGCGAGTGACCTTCGGTCTCACCGATATTACACAAAAGGTTTCTATCAAAAGGCTCGTCGATGAGAGACGTTTTCTTCAGAATAATTCATAGAGAATTCAAAGGGGTCTCACCGACCAACATAAAATGAATACCTCAACGAGACTATTGTGACTTTGGAGTATGGTCTTGGCGAGTATGATGGGTCTTTCCAATAGAACAAAATATTTTCCATTGGTGTGAGATTGATATTGTCTTGGCGATCTATGGTGAGCTCGGGGGCTTTCGTTGAAACATAATATGCTCTGTGAGATGTATCCCTAATATAATAAAGTCACAGCGACACGCGAAAGGTAAAGGAACTCTCGAGGAAACATAAAGTGATCTACAGGATATCTCCCCGACTCAGATATGTCATGGTGAAAGTGAATAAAACACGGGGTGACTGTAGCGATTTAATTTCCTTCGACATCACTGTGATATTGTCTTGGTGACTGTTTCAGTGAGATTAACAGAAATTCAAATATTGTGGCCGACATGTGGATGTTCAATTACCGTTGCAGGCCAACATGAAATGAGCCCGATTTCAGCGGTTAGCCGACATTGGATCTCAATGTGATATTTTTCTAATACTGGTGTATAAATAGGCATTTTGTAATTGTAAAATGATCATCAGCTATTAGTTATTCGATATACAGTAGGAAAATTAGATGGATACAGTACAATAGATTTATCAGATCAGAGACTATGATGCATGTTTTCAAAATGGAGGTATTTATGAAAGTCAATTGATGTTGCTGCACATTTCTTGTGTCAATTATCTATTGAATTTAATGAAAGTATTGCTAGGTTGTCTCCAAGATGGATTCTTTCTGATTGTTTAAATTGATATAACAAGTTTATATTCAATTCATCAGTGCACATTTGTTGTTTCTGTGTGATTAATCGATTGGTTCTTTCAAGCAGAGATTAAATCCTTTTAATTGATCATAGTAATCAGAGAGATTCATTTGGATTGTTAAAGTAGAGCTTAGTAGTTACAGTATTGCATGTTTATACAAGTTGTAAATAGAATGTATGCCACATAATTTGAGTTTTCTCCAGAGAGTGTTTCTCATCTTGATTTCATTTGACTCCACATACCCAATAAGGCACTAGTCTCTACAGTTTGATCATTAAAGATTCATTTATTCTCTTTATATCTGTTGATTGAGTATTTTAGGATTTAGATTAAGGAGATTGCTATTGTGCTTGAATTCATTTGTTCACTTGCATCTGCCATTGTGGACAAATCATTGCAAGAAGGATAACCATAAGTCAAGTCTGCTTCATTCAGAAAGGTACACCTGCCTAGGTATAGCAACACCTGAAGAGTAGAAGGTTGAGTTCTCTTGACCTTGTCTATTACCCTAAAGCATATCAAGAGATTGGCAACCTCTTGAGGCATTCCTCCTATGTTTTGGAGAGCTAACATGTGTATTTCTTTAGATTGATGAGATGGGTGTCTTTTGAGATTAAGGAAATTAAGTTGAAACATAGGGCTATGAACAACAAGCTGTAAAGACCTAAGTTCCTCGACAAGAATACTAGAGCTAGAATGAAGACCACAAACTTATGGACTGTGGAAGAAAATAAGTATATGGTGGATTGCCTCAAGAAAACTGTTGAAGATCTTGAGAAATTTAAGAGTAATCATGATGAGAAGCTATTGGCTATGGAGGAAAAACTCAAGCACATAAAAGAGTCAATCCAGGTGGTGATGAATACTAGCCATAAGATTTTAAAATCCATGGCTAACACAATGGATATGTTGGTGGAAAGGTCTTGAGAATGCTTATCAGGACAAGATTGTTGCGGAAGAGGAGGTGGATAAAGTACACAGTTAGGAAGGTTATGGTGGGTCGAGTAAAAGAACTAGAGAAAACCTCAAGAGAAAGGTTGATAAGGCCCAGGTTAACATCCATGAAATCAAGAAATATGAGCGTAATATGAACAAACTAGAACAGGAGGTGGAAAATATCCTGAAGAATATGGCCTAATGGAAGGTTTGTTGCTGGGTTTTTGTGGGTGCTTTTGTTGTGCTGCCTTTCAGCTGGTTTTGATGTTCTCTTTTGACAGCTTCCTGTCTTGTTTTAATTTCTTGATTGGGTAGTTAGACTGCTAAATTTGTCCCTTGCTTGTTGTTAAAGGGTTTTGGGGCCCCTTCAAAACCTGCTTTTTCCTTAATCGAAAACAACCAAAATTTGCAAAATCAAGTGTATAATGCTCGCAGACCACCTAGACCTTGGAATACATGACCAAAAAATGGAGTATCAACACCTTTAGATAACAATAATCCTTATAATGAAAGATCCACGTCAATAGTGAATTTAGTTGATCTTGCGATGAATAATTGGTGTAGAATTCATAATACAAATGCTCATGTTGAAGTAGATTTTTCACAGTTAAAAATTGTTTTAGATATTTTTCTAGCCACTACACATCATAATGAACAGTGTGACTCTCATCCTCCCAAAGGAAATGAATTGGTTCTAGTAGGATATGATCCTGCTTTGTTTCTTGAAAGTTATGAACATATTAAACCACCTAGTGTTGTCACAAGTTGCACTCATGAATACGAATGAGACATTTCAACCATGACTTTAGAAACATATACGTTTCCTTACCAAGATGAAAACAATCCTTAGGAAGAAGTTGATGAAATTCATGCTTTTCAACAATATCAGAAAGGACATAATTATAACCTAAGAAGTAATACCAATGGTGGAAGTAAATTCAATGGGTCATTAACTATGTCAATTCTGCCTAATAACTTTAATAATCCACCTAATGATAAATCAACCAATAATCCAGGGTTACCTAAGGTAACCTCTCATTATAATTCATCGAATGTTTCACGAAGTGAAAAAGTAGATTCCATTGACCAAAATAATTTGACTATCTAGCGGAAGAAATAAAAAAGGTAAAAATTATCCTTTCTTTACTAGAACTGCTCAAAACACCTATTATCAGGAAAGCTTTCTTAAATACTCTAGAAGATCTTCCAAAAGAAGGAAAATTTAAGGAATCTCAGGTGAAAGATAATCATGCTAAGGAAAAAGATAACAATATCGTTCCTATGGCGGATGCGCAAGTAGCCTTTTAGAAAGGAAAATTGGAATTCCCACCATTTTACTCATGCTGAGAATATTCGGTAAAAATCTCCATAATTTTTTAGTAGACTCTGGAGCATCTACTAATGTGATGCCTTTGTCTATATGTCAGATGCTAGGATTAACTCTAGCAAGTTCTTTAAAGAAAGTTATGCAACTCGATAAAAATGAAGTAAATGTAGTAAGAGAGTTAACTAATATTCACATGCAACTAGCATCAGATCATAGGATTCAATATTATATAGACATTCAAGTTGTCAAAATACCTGATACTTATGGTATGTTATTGAGTAGAGATTGGTCTAAAAATTTGACTTGATACATACGTGGCCACTGATTTCTCACATATGTGGCTACCATGGAAGGGAGTTCCTAATCAAATCAAAATCAAAAGAGAACCATGTATGAAATACATGATCACTGATTATGATTAGAAAAATGAAGTTCTATATATTGATTTAGAACCAGGAGTTTATAAAATATGAAGTTTTGGAGTTAAGATAGAAGAAGTATTTACATGTAATGTTAAAAAACATAATCAACTAACACCTGGAACAGATGTTTTAGTTGAATCAAATTTTGATTTTTAGAAGATGAAAATAGTCCTTATGATAAATTTTGGAAGAATATTGTTACAGAAGCTCAAAAGGGAAATAAAATTAAAATTTCACTAAAAGGTTTGTTGTTACAGGATTGGTGCAGGTTACATAATCCTGCACATTCAAAAGATAGTTGCATGATGTGTCTGGAAATAATCCACAGGATCGAAAACCAATACTATCGAGAACATGACAAGATAAAAAGGTCTGAACTAGAAATACATAAAGATATAATTCAAGTTACACAGACTGAAAAAGCTAATTCGATGATAGTTAAGAATGGTAAGTTACAAGCTACCGATAATCAAGCTTGGATTCTTAAATTTGATGGATCCAAATCTAAAAAAGGAATTGGAATTGGAGTTGAGCTCATCATCCCACCAGGTAAATCTTTTCTTGTTGCTTATTGATTACAATTTCAATGTACTCATAACATGGCAGAATACGAAGACCTTATACATGACATGTTCATCGCTATCAAGAAGAAAGTCAAAATTCTCAAAGTGTTTGGCGACTCCAAATTAGTAGTTAAGAAAGTTCAAAAGTAGTACATTTTTCACTACAAGCGATTGTCCAATTACCGACATAGAGTGTGGGATCTGATAGAATATTTTTATGCATTCAACATCACTCACATTCCAAGAAGATTTAATCAGAGAGTCAATGCTTTGGCTACTACTGCCAACACTTTAGAACCTTTTGATGCGTCATATTTGAGGAGATTCACAGTCGAGCTAGTACAGTTACCTTTGGTTCTTGATAATGTTACAAATTTGTAGTTGTTCGAAGATAACTGACATATACTAGAAAACATCACTAATTCCGGTATCTTCGAAGCACAAATAATTGAGGAGATAGATCGTCCTGATGATGAAATCCAAGATGAAGAACTAGCTCAAGTCAAAGATAATAATATCCTGAAAGGGATAATTGAGTTAGAACAACTATTTGAAATTGATCAAATAACTAGACATAAAGATTTTCCCCGAAGTGATGGGGGACAATCTGAGTTATACAATTTGCATACTAAAGAAGACCCTAAGAATGTGCTCATAGGAAAGGTTTGTACTAAAGAAGAAAAGATAAATATTGCTCAGGCACTTAAAGATTACTGGAACATTATAACATGGACATATCAAGATCTAAAAACCAATGATACTTCCATCATCATGCATACAATACCATTAAATCTTGATGCAAAGCCTTTCTGATAGAAACAACGCCCAGTAAATGGACTTTTAGAGCCATTAATTCAAAAAGAGGTCCAAAAGCTTTTATTAGCTAAAATAATTTTTCCTATCAGACACTTTGCTTGGGTGGAAAACCTAGTGCCCATAAGGAAGAAGAATGGAGATATACGGTTGTGTGTTGATTTCTAGAATCTCAACAAGGTGTCTAAGAAAGATAATTATTCACTACCCTCACTAGAAGAAGTGTTACAAATAGTCAATGGTTCAAATATGATGTCCTTTTTGGATGGATTCTCTGGATATAATCAAGTAATGGTGGCAAGGGAAGATTGGATGAAAACAACATTCACCACAAAGTGGGGGACTTTTTCTTACAAAAGGATGCCATTTGGATTGAAACTTTGGAGCTACATTTCAAAGGGATTTGGACTATGATTTTCTTGAGTTGATAGGAAAATGTATTATTATTTATATGGATGACCTCACAAAATTTTTGAAGAACAAAAGAGATCATGTTCCAGATCTCAAAGCAATATTGTAGAAGTGTGAAACTTATGGAGTTTCATTAAATCCTAAGAAATGTATTTTCGGGGTGACTGAAGGTATTTTGCTGGGACACATTATTTCTGAAAGAGGAATTTCTATAGACCCAGACAAAGTGAGTGCACTGCTCAAGCTACAGGCCCCAGGAAGTAAGAAAGAATTGAAATCATATTTCGGTAAGATCAATTTTGTATTAAAATTTATCACTGGATTTACCAAAATAGTGAAACCACTCAATAATATGTTGAAGAAAGATGCAAAAATAGAGTGGAAAAATGAAGCTAAGATCGGCTTTGAAAAACTAAAGACTCCAATTATAGAAGCACCGATATTGGTAAATCTGGATTATGTTAAACCTTTTTAAGTTTACTCTTTTTCTTCTAGTCATACTTGTGTAGCAGTACTAACATAGAAGGGAAAGAATAAAGAAGAAAATCCAATTGCTTTTATAAGTGCTCCATTTAAAGAAGCGAAGCTAAGATATACAAATGTTGAAAAATAAGCCTTTGCTTTGGTGAAAGCAATACGAAAATTTAGACATTATATCCTCAGGAGTATAGTCAAAGCTATTGTTTCAGATTCTATAGTCAAAATGTTATTAACATAGAGTGAGTTCAGAGAAAAAAGAGCCAAATGGGTTACGATCCTGCAGAGTTCGATCTAGAAATCATACCCATGAAATTGGTTCAGGGGAAGGATTTGGTCAAATCTATTGCAGAAATAGATCCACAAATCTCTAGTCAACAATACACTTTGGATGTAAAAGATCAAGAAGACTAGTATTCAGATATATGGGATTATTTGGTTAGCCATACTTGCCCTGATCATATGCAAAGAAATCAAAGAAGAGCTCTTAAGATAAAATCGCAAAGTTATATGATCAAAGGAGGATCTCTATTCAAAATAAACCATGAAGGAATTTATTTGAGATGTTTGAATAGAACAGAAGTGAATGAAGTGTTGCAGGAATTGTTTGATAAGTTTGGAAAAACTCATGGGGCACCTTTAGCTACTGCACACCTCATTTTGAGAGCTGGTTATTATTGGCCAATGATTTTTAAAGATACATATGAGCATGTGAAACACTGCTATACATGTCAGAATGCATCAGACAAAGGAAGATTCAATGTTCAACCATTACAACCAGTGATGGAGATGCATCCTTTTTCATAATGGGGGTTGGATTTCATTGGAACTATCAATCCTCTATCATCTGTGAGCCATAGGTTTATATTAGCTACTATAGATTGATGCACCAGATGGACAGAAGCATGTCCTAGCAAACAATGCACCACAGAGGTGGTAATCAAATTTTTGGAAGAGAATCTCATTACCAGGTTTGGAGTACCATACGCACTGGATGTGATAATGTCCCTGGTTTTTCTTCATTAAATTTTTCCAACTGGACATTTGAATATGGCATAACGTTAAAATTTTCATCTAACTATTATCCGCAAGGAAATGGATTAGCAAAATAATCAAATAAAATTCTTTGGGATATAATTAAAAAAATGATTGAAAAGAATCCTAGAGAATGGAATTCTTTGCTGAAATTCTCCCTTTGGGTAGATCGTACTAGGATGAAAGCCACATTAGGGAATTATCCTTAACACCTAGTTTATGGGGTATATCCCATATTACCAATAAATTTGAAAATCCCTACTTGGCAGTTCGCCCAGGAATACATTGGATTAGATGATCAAACTGAAGCTCGGTTATTACAATTAATGCATTTGGATGAAAAACATACTCGAGCTATAGACCATTTTTCTAGACACCATTCTGTGGTAAAAAGATGGTTTGAGAAAAGGGATAGATTAAAAACTTTTAGAATATCTGACTTGGTCCTGTACTAGAACAAAGCCCATGAACAAAAAGGTGAACATGACAATTTTGACAAGTTATGGACATGTCCATATCAAGTTTCTAAAATTTTAGGTGATAGCACCTATAGACTGAAGTCTTTGATTGGTGAAGATATCCCATTGCCTATCAATGGGAAGTTTTTGAAGCATTATTTCCAAACAGTTTTGTAAATAGTTTTTTTTTAGGTTAGTTTTGATGTTTTTTTGTAAATGGTCATTTGTTGCTTTTGTTTTGTTTATTTTTTTATGGGTGTCGCGTCGTTGGATTTTACAACAATTGGAAACTTTTGAAGGTGAACAGGGTAATACAACTTCAATTCTAGAAATTCAATTTGTGTCCTGACCGAAAATAGTCCTTTACTTAATAGTTTGAGAATTGTTCGATTATTTATACTCTAGTTAGCATGAATCATTCAGTTGATGTTGAGCTACAAACGCACACATTTTTAATCATTCTACTTAAAATTTTGGGATAGCAGTTATTTGCATTGAGTGAAAAATTAAAATACTACCTTTTCTACCATTGTAATTCCCAACCTAATAGCGGGCTTCATTGCTTGCAAGTTGAAAAATGAGCTCTCAATGAAATATCAAAAGAGAAAAATGAGCTAGCAGTAAAGCTATGTTTGGGGGAATTACAAAGATAACCTTCTCAGGGCTATGGACGCTTGACTGGCAACAAGGCTCTATCCCTGGTTGGCTTAAAAGGAATTGTCAAATTATGTAGGTCAATGAAAACAATTGCTATGTCTAAGTTTACTGTGGTAGAAATAATCAATTGCACACACATGAGCTCAATAATACTTAATCGTGCATGCTAGTTGAAGTGAAATTTGAATATTGGAATGAGGACCTAATGATTTATAATTAGAAGACTAAAAAGAGTTGGTGCACTAATGTTAGATCTAGAATTGACTTTATATTATTTTTGTTAGTATTGTTGGTTGCTAGTTGTTGTGTGGTCTCACAACACGCCCCATTTTTCCC
>VDFB02000010.1:11541020-11648429 GCA_007258455.2 Sequoia sempervirens | reverse complement strand
GAGAGTTGAGGGTTTAGGGATTAAATTTAATTTAGGATTTAGTTTTAAATTATTAATGTTAGGTATTAGGGTTTAACATATAGGGTATGAGGTTTATGTATTAGGGTTTAGTATTGATGCAGGTGTAGTGCCCCTCCATTCTCATCGTGGATGTGCAGGTAGTTGAATTTGGAACCTGAAGATGAAGACGAGACATGAGATCCTATTAGTGCTTTAGTGATTATGATGTATATTGTCATGTTATTATTGCTATGTAGAGATTTATTTGGATAGTTAGGTGATGTAGTAGTATGTTGTTAGGATAGGTGGGAAGGGTGGCATCATACCATTGGATGTATGGGAAACATATGGGAATGAGATACAATCGCTAGAGTTCCTTTCCTAGTGCATCGACTATTATGCACATGTGCTTTAACTTGTATGTTTGAGTGAACAAGTACTAGGCATCGACTACACCTAAATTGGTAGGTTTGAGCATGCTTGGAATAATGGAATTAGTTGACTGAAGACAACACTTTGTCCCATACCCTAGCCATCAACCTTGAAGAGGATGAGTATTCGGTTTGTTATCTTGTCAGTTTTGTCAGTTTGGTCAGTCTGTGATGTTTGAGGTTTTGTATGTTGACCCTGGATAGTGGTCAGGTAATTATTTTGGAATTTAGTTTAATTTGTCTGATAATATGCCTTTTGTTATTAAAATAAATTGGGGTATACCTTTAGTATATATAAATAAATAATCGTAGTTTATAATAATATAATTTCATAATGTAATAATGAAATGAATAAATAATAATAATAATAAGGTAAATGAATAGAATATTATAAGTTAGATTCTATAATATGATAAATAAATAAAAAGGGTATATGGTTAGGAGTATATAATTAATTAAATTATGATGTGAGTTAATTTGATTATTTATTCTATTTTAATTATTTCATTTGTGGGATGAGGATAGATGCTTTGATTTAATATTTTAATTTATGAGAGGATTTTATTTCCTTGTTTTATTTCAGAAAAGAAGAGTCTTTTGGAGAAAAAGAAAGAAAGTTACTTTTTTTTGTTTTTCCTTTTGAAATTAATTAGCTTTTTATGGAAAAAGGGAAAATTGGGTTTTCACTTTCATTGTGCATGAAATTTGAGAAGAAGAATTTTCCTGAGACTTGGGGACATTGGGGATTTTGCTGAGAATTGGGGTTTTGTTGGAATTGGGATTGGGAAATTGAAGGAGCTAGAATCTTTGGAGCTCGACATCAATCCATTTCCACTAGGCTAGATCAAGGTTGGATATCTCTTGCTTACACTTTCTTTTAGAATGTGTAAACACTTGGAGTGATTTCTCTCTCTATTTTCTAGAAATGAATGTGTAATAGTTTTGTTTCTCGATGTGAGTGAAACATTTACTATTTCAATCCTTTTCCTTGTGATGTTTGCTGGATGATTTTTCATGAATTTTTGTATCGGTTCCCACTTAATCTTAGATGTGGTTCGAGTATATTCTTAGCCAATTCTTTGCCTTCCTATGTTTTGTTAGTTATTTTTACCTCAACATATGGTTAAAGTATTGAGATAAATACTATAGTGGCATTCCCTCTCCCTTCGCATTTTATCCAATGGCCAAGTCGTTTATCATTCTTTCATGAAGTTGAAGGAAAGTTTGTCAAATCTAAGTTTTATTCGATGCTCGTACTCTCATTCAGACCTTTTAGTAGTGAGGTAAATTTCAATTGGTCAATTTCCTTGTGGAAATAGTGTGATGTATCTTGTAACAACAGTATTATTTTATATCTTGGCTTATGCAAACAGTTGTACATCATTGTGCTGGAGTATGGAAATGTTGATTGTTGTTTACAACAGAGGAGTGTCACTGCCTATTGATATGCCTGTAATCTATTTGTCTAGTGGAAGTAGAAGTGCGTCTGATCTAAGAAGTAGTTTTCCCTGGGGTGTCTTATGTAAAATCAGATATTAGAATGTCCTCCAAAATTGCGTTATATATACCTAGTTAGCACTCTTTACGGTGTGGCTCTCTCTCATGCGTCCTATATACTTAGGGGATGAATCTGACAGAGAACTCCTAAGATCTCCCCATGTCAATTGAACCTGACCCAACCCAAAGTATGGAAGCACAAATTCCACGGCCATTGGTTTCTCTTGATTGTCGCCATGTAGTCATGTCCAACAATGTAATAATTGCCATTGATAAGATCATGCAAGGGTATAATATGAATGAGAATTCATGAGAGGGTGACCGATTGAATGAAGAGCTATCGTAGTCCACTGTCCTCAATAAAATTCTACCTATGAAGTAAATGAGTTGCTAAATGATTCAATGCCATTGCATAGTGCAGGCTTAATTCATAGGCTCTGTGCACCCTTTCCCTTCCTTCCTAAACACTTCTTTTTTTTCACTAACTAGTGAATCTATTTGGTGCGTACCCTACTAGCATTTATTTCATGAAATGAGACTCCTGTCAATAATTTTCTTGTTGGTTTGTGTGTCCTCCTTTTGTGGCCTTCATCCATAGAGTCAGCGTGACCTACAGAGCCGTCTGCATTAGGTACCTTTCCTGGAGACTCATGTTATCCCCCTCCGTATGTGTTCCCTTTTTGCAGCATCATTGCTGCCTCCTCAGTCTTCCCCAGTGGCGTCAGGAGATGGTTGAGTGCCCTGAACAGTACTGGCGCTTGCATATCGTTTGAAAATTGAAAATTAGTATGATTTTATTTGTTCAATAGTATAATACCTACCGATTTGGAGTTAAATATATTTGGATTCCATTTATCAATAATATGGCATTCACAACGTTTGAAATGTGATTTACTGATAGAGTAATATGAGTATCAAATAGATTTAAATATATTATGATTCCCTTTATCGATAACGTATGTATATGTATAGCAATAGGAATTAAATATATTGTGATTTCATTTTATTAATAATATAAATGTATATATATGTGTATATATGTCTATATGTATGTTTTATTTTATTCTGGGTAATAATGAGGAGTGACTCTCTTTATATGAAGGAATAAAATGTTATTTAAACAAGGGATTCTAATCAGATAAACTAATATTAAAAGGAATATTTAAATGAGTATAAAATTAAGTGAATTGATTTATTGAAATATAGATAATTGAAGGATTTGTGGGTTAGATAAATGATTCAGTTTAATTGATAAACAGTTTAGATTACCTTTTCGTTAATTAATTAATAGATGAATGTTGATTACCTTTATAATTATTTAAACAGTTGATTAACAAAACTACTATGTAATTAATTAATTAGAATAACTGATATAGTTATTTTTAAATTATTGTGGTAATTAACCTAGTAAGTGAATTAAGTGGTTAAATTAAATGAGTGATAAGATTGTGGGAATTAAGTCTTATTTAAAGGAGCATTTTCATGGTTATAATGCTATGTTTGATTGTTGGTATTGAGCAATGTGTTTAATTATTGGGATTGGGTGATTTGTAGTTGTTAAAAGTGGTGCCTTATGTGTTACGTTGTTTAAGTTGGATTCCAGAGGCCTTAGAGGGGTTATATAATGTGTGAATGGACCTTATAATTGTTTTACTTTGAAAGTGGTTTGGAAATGTTCTGGGTTATGTGCCTTGTGTGAAATGTGAACCCTAAGCGTGTTGCTCCTATTTATATTGGATTCATGTAATTATGGTGAGTGTGCAAGATGGTCAATACCTTACTGATGTGTAGGATTACTAGTTGCAAGTAGGGGAAGTGGCTCTCAATGGGGGTCGAGGATCGGGAGAGGCTGCCAGGATAACCTAGGATGGGGGTTGAGGCCTAGGAAGATCTACCAGGACAACCCATATGTGATGAAACTCCTCCCTATTACAGTCTAGTACTCCCTCATTGTGTTCCTCTTTTTGTTGTGTGTACCTTTGTAAATGATTTTGGTGTTGCTGGTAGTGTTGTGTAGAGGTCATGCATAATCTCTTGTTATGTCAGCCTATTGGATGTGGGACCTTGTGTTATCTCCTAGCACAGGGGGTGGACTTTAGGGTTCTGCATGGTCAAGAGGTTGGTGCTTTTTCTCCATTGGGTATTCTTGCTTCATGTTTGTGGGTGTGGTGATTGTTCGTTATGTTGTGGACTCCAGTTCCTATTCATATTTGAGAAGATCTTCCTATCATGTATTGGAATATTGGATTATGCTTCGATTGTATTAATTATTGCAATCTGATGTAATCTTTTCTCATGTACTAGGGGAAACCATGTTGTAAATATTATAATGATGTAATAGTTATCAATATCTCCTTGTAAAAAGTATTGTAAAGAAAATGCATCTTTCATATGATTGTTTTTTAGGGAAAGTGATCTTTAATGTTTGATTATTAGTTGTCACATTGTGGAGTGAATAATATAGGATCATTAAATTTGGTGCTTTAAAATGAGCCTTGCATGTTAAATCAATCATTTATCTTAGTAGTTGATGAAATTTTTCTAGTAATCTTGATTGTTCGTGAGTAGCGCAGTCGAGGAACCTTAGAGGACCTAGGTTTAGAGTATTATGTTATGTTATATTATGCATTCTATAGTTATTTGTTTTTTTTTTTTAAATCCATAAATTTGGCATAGTTTGTGTTGTCCTCTAGGGTTCCTTAGCGAGGGTGTTATACTTGGTATTAGAGCCCAAGTTCTAACACTAGGCACTCTGCTTTCATGTGAGCCCATTATGTTGTCCTCGTTGATTTTCTTGTGTGACCTTATTTTATTTCCATGAGTTTTAGTTCTTTAAAAGTGTAAATTTAGTCTTGGAATGCATCTGTGAGTTCAAATTATTTTGTTGACTAGTGTTGTGTGGTCTCACAACATGCCCCATTTTTCCCCTTGGAAAAATGTGGACCCTTTTTTTTCCTTTTCAGTTTTCACTTGGGCTTACTTTGGCTTGGTTCGGTGGGTCGGTAAATTGCAAGTTTCATTTTTAGTCTACTTGGTCTTTGTTTTAATCCTTATTCTTTCCCAGATTAATAATCCCGAAGTTGTTGCGGTTGCATCAAAAGAAATTTGTATCTTCAGTTGATCCTAGTCCCGCCTGATAAGTTGTTAGCCGAAAATATTTTAACCCTGGTGATACCTTTTTTTATCGGAGTTTGATTATTGTTGTTTCATTTTCTTTTAGTCGGAACCCGAAAATCAAAGGTCTTGCTATGAAATGTTTTGATTATTTTTTATCTCTTTTGAAACTAGTTCCCAGTCTCTTCTTTGTTCTGGTTTTCTTTAAAACTTGGAGGTAAGTGCTCTGATCCCTGGTATTCTTTTCAAATTTTGGTACCAGAAGTTTTAATCCCAGTGATCATAATTGATCACGTATCTTGAAGGATTTTTCCTCTCACAAAAATCAAAGTGACACCAAAGTGCCATGTAAGATCTTCATGTCTTCTTTCTCCTCTAGTAGCGAGCCCACGCAAAAAACCAGGCATTCGTAATTTGAACCCTAATTCATAATGATTACACCTTTATTTGAGAAATTAATATGTTATAGTAGGTAATTAATGAAGGTGGCGAACTACTCATGTACTTGGCATCAGCTCAAGCATGTAATTGCTTTTATAACACTCAACTTCGCGTCATGCTACAAATTTGCAAAGGACATTGAACGAACAAAATAATACTGGAGTGCAAGGAAAGGTAAATTTTGAGAAACTAAGAACACAATTGCCAAGGGTTTTGAGGCTTTATTCTGAAGAGATTGTCATCATCAACCAAAACCAGGTATGCTTCGAATAACCAAAAAAATTTTAATCATTTTCATGAACGAAAATCTCGAAAATGGTATTTCCATTTGAAAATTGAAATGTTGATTGTTCTTGATTTGAATTTAACCGAAAGGTGAATTGAAACTTTTATAAATTTGTAAGAAAATTTGGTTAAATTTAACCCTAACTTGCACACAAGGCACACATTTGAAAACGTGGAAGAGCACAATAGAGAAATTATGAGTACCCAATGGTTCCAAGAGCGGATTACAAAATAAACAAAAGTAATTCTAAGGTCTATGTTCAACCAAGATGTTCAAGATGTTATAACTATGTTGAGCAGGATAGATGGGTTGTGAGATGTTAGTAAGTTTGAACCCTGGATGTTTGTAATAATATCCAGATTAATGGATAATCCCGTGCAAATTCATTGGGGAAAGTTTATTAGTGATCTAGAAGACTTCAAAAATTTAGTCTTAGAATCAGATGGAACCAACTCCATTGCATAGGGCTCGCCTATATGGTCTTGACGCAACTTGAATCACATCAAAAGGAGACCGTACACCTGACATATGCTTGGTTAAAGTTGGGGTCAAACCTAGTATAGGGGCCAGCCAAAGGTGAAAAAATTGATCATCTAAAAAATGGTCAAAAATAGCATCATGTCAAAGAGCTCGTTGCCATGATTTTGACGCCATTCGTTTCGTTGAAAATGGAGCTCGTAGGACAAAGTTATACCAGGTCAAATTTTTGTCAAAATTGGTTGACCATGCTGACATCAACATGATGTAAGCATAGTGACATGGCATGTACAGTTAGTAGACATGATGACGTGGAAAAATCTGAGTGAGACACGTGGCAACTGATGAGGATGTTGACGTGGTAAGTTCAGGATCAATCATGAGTTGACAAGTGGCACCAATGATATATTGACATGTGTCCTTTGACCGATGAATTAGAAAGCGCCACATGGCACCCTTGCACATTCAATATCTTGGCGAGTTACGTCTGTTTCTCCAAAAATATGTGGGGGGATTTGAACCTCCCACTTTCCATCTCCGAAACACTTGCTCCATTAATAGGCTGTGTGACATGCGCTAAGCATATAATGGCCTGTGGTTTGTTTTCATAACTACCTAGTGCATATAGGGTGCAAAAGGGGGGTGTGGGAGTTGAACCCACGACCCCCCATTGTCTGCAAAATACTCTCCACCATCGTGCCATGAACGACTCTTGGAACATATTTGGCATTAGTTATTTTTAAAGAGTTACTAAGCCCGAACAACCTTAAAATTAAATGATTTAACCCCTTTTTAGGTAACAAACTTAATCCCTGATAAGATAAAATTAAAAAAAAATCATGAACCTGAGCAATGTCAAATTAAGGGCTTAGAAAAGAAAACATAAAAGATATTTAGGGGATTTTTAAATGATTTTATGTAAAAAGGGAGGATTTTTGAGATTCACGTGTAATTTTGGGGGATTTGTAAAAAATTCTATGTTGTAAATGGGAGATTTTGTAATCATATGGTTAAAGACCATATTGGGTAAACATTTTGTATAAAAGGGGAAGGATTTTGGAATTGTAGGACATTGAAAATTCTCTTGGAGAGAATAATTGTATTATTGGGAAATTATTGTGAAAGGTGGAGAATTTGAATTCTTTGAGAGAGAAATTATAAGGTGTTGATTATTACACCAAAAATTGTAAAGGGGAGAAAGACTGTGAGAAATTCTTATGTAGGTGAAGCTTGGATATTGTAACAAAGCATTTTCATTGCTTGGCGATATTAATAAAGCAGTCTACCTTGAGAAGCAGACCTAGAGACGTAGTCCTGATTGGACGAACTCCGTTATCAAGCTCGTGTTCCTCTATCTCTTGTCTTTTCATTCTTCTCTCTCTCCTCTTTCATTCTTTCTCTTTTAATTCCTTATGTTGATTTTTGATTACAACATTATCGCAATTAGTCAATTTCCTTAATTTATGTAAAAGTGAACTTAGTCTATAATTTCAACAGTTAAACAACATAGTCACACAATTCTATTTGCAATTGGGATTAACTATAATTTAAGTTAATTTGCAAGTTACTTGTAAACCTCTAATTACAGATCAAAGTGACAAACTACACGAAAGATAAATATATTTCCCAAAACTAGATGTTTTTGCATGTCTTCATATGTGATTTATTCCTGCGCCATGAGGGAAAGTAAACAAGGGTTGAAAAAGATTGGAACTATGGGCAAAAAAGTAGGAAATAGCTTAATATATGCTCATTTACCCCAAATCACTATCCATGGATAAAAAGAGCATTACATAAAAGTTAATGATGTGTTTTCCATGAAGGTGGTTAGACCGATGGAAGGTGACAAAGCCAAAATATTGTCGTTGGAAGCACAAAGTGTTATTAGACAGATTGGAGGCTGGTACATTTAGTTCCCCACTTACTCCTATATTAGGATGGAAGGGTTTGATGGACATCCTTTCATGTTGCCTAGGTATCCTACAAACAAAATTGTGTTACTAGAATTGATAAGACAGTTAAAGTCATCCCAAGCTCTTTATAGCATCTCTTATAAGAAGGCTTCTTTTAGATTTCCTATTGTGTTAGGGAATTATAAATGCAGTGCAATCAAGACAGCTGACTTGTGTGAAAAAGAATTGAGAACATATAATTTTGAATATTTCCCACTCAAGAGGATGTATTATGATACTGAAGGGAATATTGCCAAGAACATAGCTAGTTATTGTGCTCATGTCCAACATCTAGAGGATTATTGGCTAAATTGTGAAGATGAGCACATAGTAAGGAAAAGAAAATATGAAAAATTGTCACTAAAATCTACTCAAATTCCTATGCTTCATGATATCCTAGATTAGTTGGAAAAAGATGATGTTCAAGTGTTGAGTAAAACTTACAATGAAGACAGGGTGCATCATGAATCTATCCTAGACTCAAATTACCATGGTGAAGAAATGACATCAATTGAAGAATTCTCTACATCGGTTATATTAAATACTCAACACTAGATAAATTATTTTTGTAAAGTTTTAAGTGAAAAAGGAATTGAAACCATGTTCTCATAGGATAAAAGAAGAAAAAAAAGAAGTGAAACTGCATTTGAGAGTGGGGAACCTGCTAAGAAGAAGAGAAAGACCAGTAAGATAGTTGCTGACATAAGAATTGGAGAGAAAACCCCTGAGGCTTCAAGCCAGGGAGTTTCACTAAAGCCAATTGATAAACAAAAATATGTCGAGTCAAGCAAAGTTAAATCAAAAGTAAAACCTAAAGGTTCATCTTCCTTCACAACAAAACCAAGGACTAAACCTAATATTGATGAAGAAGTAGGGGTAATAGAAAATATTGGTACACAGACAAGTTCTGCATCTCAAAGAGCTGCAAAATTATTTACTTCTCCCCCTTCTATTAATATGACTAGTATGAAACAAGAACTAGGAGTAACTTTTATGGTTTTGGATGAAATTTCTGAGGCAGATGAAGCCAAAATTAAAGAACAGATGGATAAATTTGGTGTCGTGTGGGAAAAGGTAAAAGAAAAGAAGTCTAAGGATAAACCCATGGTACAACCAATAGTAGAAGAAATTCCAGACATAGGGTCCACTCCTATAAATGTTGAATAAGAAGAATTCATTAAAGGAACACTTGCTTTAGAAGCCAAGAACCCTGATGTTCTTGAGATGAAAATAGGGGAGACTGCAGGGCATGATCCTATTGATGAAACAATTATTGAAGATACCTTTGATTCCCAATATTTGCTTGGGAACAATCCAAATGATAATGAACAACCGCAGGTCTTTGAAAAATCAAAGGTAGGTCAGGTTGAAGTTGAAAATGAAGAAGCTACATAGGTTTCATGTGATATAGTTGAAAATGAAGAAAATCTTGATGTGGTAGGATACAGGGAAAGTGACATCCCAGAAGATGATATTGAACACCTGGCTAGATAGGAAAATATAAGTGTCCAAATAGAAGAGACAGTGTCAAACCCCAGTAATCTAGAATCTATGCCAAAAATTGTTTAAGAGATTCCTATTTCAGAGGACGCATCAAATAAAGTTGAAGAAGTAAGAGAAGAAGTTCCTAAATCAATTGGAAACTAAGAGCAAAGGAATGTTACAGAGGTAGAGTGTGATGAGGATACACCTAATTGGTTGATTAGGGAATTGGATTCTCCAATGGAAGTAGAAATAGTGCCTCTGGATCTTAACAGTTTTATACAAGTAGATACTCCTAAGCCTAGGCGCAAAGCTAAAGTGAAACATGTCATATAGAAGAATGCAGATGGAGACATAAGTATCCATATAGATACCCCAATATCTTATAAAGATAGACATGAGATAATTCCCAAGGAGTATAAGGTAACAAGTATCAATCTTGGACACTCATCCTGGAGAAAAGAGTTAGAAGAAATAAAGATGAATTTAGATGCAATAATTACCAGGGTGCAAAAGAATAAAAAGAAGAAAAGAGAGTTGAAAGAATGGGTTGCTAGCCTGAATTTTTTAAGAAAGTCATTAACCCTATCCGGTCAAGCATAAACTAAATTTCCCCAAAATCCAGTACTAATGTCACAAGAACAGTGGATGCAATTGCAACAGTTCCCCATAAAAAGAATGTATTTCAAGAATGGATTGAGTATTGGGTGAGGCAAGGATAAGAATCTATTATAGATGCAATAGGGAAATATAAGGTAGCATATCATTGGTCTGAGAAATCTAGAAGATTTGAAGGTGAATGCGGGTTTCACTAGGAATAGGTTGATGCTGAAAGGTGAGATGTTGAAACTCTCATGCAAATGAATATCCAAGAATTGGCAAGAGAAAACATAATTTTAGAACAAGAATTTCCATTGCTTGAAAAATGGAAAAAATAGTTGAAATGGGGAGGTGACACATTCACACAATGTATAGAAGGATTGGAAAAGGTCACCGAGAAATGTAGTAAGCTACTTGATAAAGATCAAGATTTTATTGAAATGTTAGCATGTCAAGATTGTGATCACCAAACACTAGGACATGAGGGTAAATAAGTGAAATCCTTCAAGGAATGGATTGAAAGGATAAATAAAGACCCTGTTTAGTTGTTAACTCAAGAGGTCAGTGATGAAATCATACGGTGCAGGAACATTATAGCCAGATATGAAACAAAGAAAGTACACAAGAATGCTAGTATACTCCAGATATTAGAAGAATACACTAGGCTCAAGTTCAATTGGAAGGAAGTACACAGGATTTCAAAAGAGCGTATGCATAAAATATTCAATGCTTTTCAAGAATATTAGTTGAAGAAAAGTGAAGGAAGGATCCCAGAGCCTGAGCCCTAAATGATAAAAGGAACTACCGGATATTGGATACTGGAAGTGTCACAAAAATAATTTTTTATAATTGATTTTTTAGGTTGTTCCTTGTCCCAGTGGATGTTTCTTGAACGGTATTCTAAAGGATGTTGATAGCCTTGATTTATGCGGAGTATTGTGTACCAGAGTTTGAAAGTGAAAAGTGTTGTTGTTGAAGAAGTCAAAGCTTTGACTTCATCTAGAAGATTCTGATGACAACTGGCATATGGCATGTGCTACATTTTGATTTGTTATTTCTAATTCTCTAGATAAACTTTAAGTTTGAACTTTTGAGGCCTTGTTCCTATAAAAGGCCGTTTAATGCTTTATTTTCATTTTAAGTTCAGAATTTGTGGATGTCGGAAGAGCCAAAACTTCTCTAAGTTTTGTTCATTTTTCCTATTTTCTGAATCATTCCAGTCTTAAAACTTGTATGCACGTAGAAATTAATTAGTATTAGAGCCAATTTGATAGCTACCTATCTCATGAATCTTTGTAGTAGGTTTTGTTAGTTTAGTCAAACAATATTGTGTGTTGCGCCATTTAAGGGTGCATGTAGAACCTACTTGGTGTCCAAACTAAAACCCCTCTCTTTAAAAGCTCACACTATTTTATATGTAGTTGTGAAGCAGTCTAGTGAAGTATAAAGTGGTTTGCTTTGATTTGATTAACTATTTGGGGAATGTGTGGAGAATAACTAGGAGAAATTTTAATTTTCAGTATTTTTACGCTTTATTTTATAATATATGTTTAAATTCTTGAAAATTTTCCAAAAAATAGACAAATGGATGGAAATTTATTGAAAATATTTCATTTTCTATTAAATTGTTGAATGCTTAAAGCTAAATCTACTTAAGTGAGAAAAAATTGTGGATGTTTGTAAAATATTATTTCAAATCTTTCAATTTCATGATGTTATTTTATGATTGAATTGGAGATTTGGTGTAGAATGCTTATGATTCTTAATGAAACTAAAAACAATCATATTCCCTTTGAGATTAACAACAATATCACATCATACCCTGAAGTGAACCTAGTATGGTAAATACCTGACCACTAGAGACTTGGGATTGAATTGAGCCAATCTTTTCCTATTAAAATGACACCCCTGGGTTGCCTCTATTTAAGATCTTTCAAGAAGGATAGGCTCTTCGTGGTTTTCCTATGAGGAATTTATCTACACTATTGCTACGAGTGATATCGTCATCAATAGGAACTGGGGCTAGAAGGAGGGCATTATTGTTGTTCATTTGGTTTTGTTAGGTTTTAAACTAGATTTTTGTAGAGTCACTAGATTTCAATCTAGTGATCCTCGTGTGACTTTAGTCGAGCTTAGTGGTCGAGCGTCATCTAGACCTCAAAATTCTAGAAGTATAAGTATAAATTTTCAAAATCTGACTGTTGTAACACCACCACCCCCCCCCCATAGAGATGGATTTATTTAACGTAGAGTCACTGATTCAGCTTGCCATGTACAATGATTTACCAAAAAATCCTAATAAGTTGTGTCCTAAATACTATCTTCACAAAGATGTAGAGGAACATATTAGTATCTTTAAGGACACATGTTTTAGAGCTAGGATTCAACATGAAGATGTCATATGTAGGTTGTTCCCATACACCTTAAGCGATTAAGTTTATCAATGGTATATCAACCTACCTCATAACTGTATCAGATCATGGAAGGATATGGAAAATCAATTTTTGGCCAGATTTAGAACATCGATTGACCTTGCTTTGTTATATCATCAATTTGCTCAAATCAAGAGGTTCAAAGGAGAACCATAACTGTTTTTAATGACAAATTTCAAAAGGATTATTTTAGGTTGCAGGCAGTGGATAATTTGTCTGCTATTGTAGTTTATTATACGATAGTAGATCCTTTAATTTCTATGTTTGTAAAGTGAAGGGAAAATCCTCCTACTACTCTACCCAAAGCCTTTGTCAAAGTTGTAAGTGTAAATTTATAAATGAAACACCTCAAAAATGGATCATCTGCAAATGGCGGAAATAGATTGAATAACTATCCTATCCCGAGTGTAAATGGATTACCTTTGAATCACCCTATGAATCCTAATGTTTATTCTTCAGTGGTCCAAAATGGGACATTTCCTCATAATACCTTTCTTCAACCAGGAAATAGTCAAGCTTTAGTCCCTCACCCTGGTCCAACTATTACATAACTGCATCTTAACGAAAATTATTTCTTATCACAAATAGAAGAAAATTAGAATGTCAAAATTTTAGATGATAAGGAAGACATTAGAGAAATAACAACTCAACTCAAAAGATTAACCGCAAAGGTTACACAATTGAGAAATCAAAACTTTTATGCTCAAAATAACAACCAAAATTTGCAAAATTGAGTGTATAATGCTCCTATACTATCTAGACCTTGGAATACACGACCAAACAATGGAGGAGTATCAACACCTTTAGATAACACTAATCCTTCTAATGAAAGATCCACGTCAAAAGTGAATTTAGCTAATCTTGCGATGAATAATTGGTGCATAATTCATAATACAAATGCTCATGCTAAAGTAGATTGTTCACAGTTCAAAATTGCTTTAGATATTTTTCTAGCCACTACACATCATAATGAATAGTGTGACTCTCATCCTCCTAAAGGAAACGAGTTGGTTGAGATGGAGCGAGCTGGCAGGGATTGGGCGAATTCATTTTATTGAGAAAGCAGTACTTTATATTACTGGTGGAGATATTTCCAACTAGTTTAGAAATATATATTGCTTTTATCAAGATGAAATAACCTCGGAAGAAGCGACGTCCGCCAACCGTGCAATGCCGTCCAGCGCGCTTCGAAAAATGGTTCATCCCACGGTTCGGTTCCGGCCCCAGCGTTCCGGCGTCCAGTTGTCCCGTCATGCCAGCGAGCGCGTATCTTTGTGCTGCCGCCCAAAAAGCCGTTTCCGCAACAATGTAACCGCCCCCCGCCCTTCCGCCGCACCATCTCTCTCTCCAAAGCCATGGAAACCAATAGCGATGAACCGCCATGGCTGAACTGTTCCTTCAGCCACCAGAAAAATGGGTCTCGTCCAAAACAAAGGTTCACGCGAACGTCCTGGCTGGATGTTTTGTTTTGGTGAGAAAGCTGAGGAAGCTGATATCTTTGCATTTTAAGTATTTAATTTTGAGAATTGGTGGCCAAAGCTGGAGAGTTAACTAATATTCACATGCAACTAGCATTGGATCCTAGGATTCAATATTATATAGACATTCAAGTTGTTGAAATACCTGATACTTATGGTATGTTATTGAGCAAAGACTAGTCTAAAACTTTGAATGGATACATGGCCACTGATTTCTCACATATGTGGCTATCATGGAAAGGATTTCCTAATCAAATCAGAATCGAAAGAGAACCACGTATGAAATATATGATCACTGATTACGATGAAAAAAATGAAGTTCTATATATTGATGTAGAATGAGGAGTTTATAAAATTTGAAGTTTTGGAGTTAAGATAGAAGATGTATTTACATGTAATGCTAAAAAACCTAATCAGCTAACTCCTAGAACAAATGTTTTAATTGAATCAGATTGTGATTCTTCTGAAGATGAAAATAATCCTTATGCTAAATTTTAGAAGAAGATTTTTCTAGAAGCTCGAAAGAGTAATAAAATTGAAATTTTGTTAAAAGGTTTGTTGTTGCAGGATTGGTGAAAGTTACATAATGTTGCACATTCAAAAGATAGTTGCATGATGTGTCTAGAAATAATTCACAGGAGCAAAAACTAGTACTGTCTAGAACATGACAAGATAAAAAAGTCTGAACCAGAAATACATAAAGACAAAATTCAAGTTACACAGACTGAAAAAGATAACTCGATGATACTTAAGAATGGTAAGTTACAAGCTATCGATGATCATTCTTGGATTCTTAAATTTGATGGATCCAAATCGAAACAAGGAATTGGAATTGGAGTTGAACTCATCAGCCCACAAGGTAAATATTTTCTTGTTACTTATTGATTACAATTTTAATGTACAAATAACGTGACAAAATACGAAGCCCTTATACATGGACTAATCGTTGCTATCAACAAGAAAGTCAAAATTCTTAAAGTGTTGGATGACTCTAAATTAGTAGTTAAACAAGTTTGAAAGAAATACTTTTGTCACTACAAGAGATTGTCCAATTACCGACATAGAGTGTGGGATCTGATAGAATATTTTGATGCATTCAACATCACTCACATTCCAAGAAGATTTAATTAGAGACCCGATGCTTTGGCTACTGCTGCCAACACTTTAGAACCTTTAGATGCCTAATATTTTAGGAGATTCACAGTCGAGCTATTACAGTTACCTTCGGTTCCATATAATGTTACAAATTTGCAGGTGTTCGAAGATTACCAACATATACTAGAATTCATCACTAATTTTGGTATCTTTGGAGCACAAATATATGAGGAGATAGATCATCCTGATGATGAAATCCAAGATGAAGAAATAGAGCTCAAGTCAAAGATAATAATATTCCAAAAGGGATAATTGAGTTAGAATGACTATTTGACATTGATCACATAATTAGATAGA
This sequence comes from Sequoia sempervirens, assembly GCA_007258455.2. Classification (NCBI taxonomy): domain Eukaryota; kingdom Viridiplantae; phylum Streptophyta; class Pinopsida; order Cupressales; family Cupressaceae; genus Sequoia; species Sequoia sempervirens. The sequence continues at coordinate 11,632,787 of VDFB02000010.1, read as the reverse complement.
AATATTTTCCCCGAAGCGATGGGGGACAATCTAAGTTATACAATTTGCATACTAAAGAAGATCCTAAGAATGTGCTCATAGGAAAGGTTTGTACTGAAGAATAAAAGAGAAATATCACTCAAGCACTTAAAGATTACTGCAAGGTTATAGCATGGACATATGAAGATTTGAAAACCTATGATACTTCCATCATCACACATACAATACCATTAAAGCCTAATGAAAAGCCTTTCCGATAGAAACAACATCTAGTAAATGCACTTTTAGAGCCATTAATTTAAAAAGAGGTCCAAATGCTTTTATCAACTAAAATAATTTTTCCTATCAGACACTCTCCTTGGGTGGAAAACCTAGTGTCCGTAAGGAAGAATAATGGAGATGTATGGTTGTGTGTTGATTTTCGGAATCTCAACAAGGCATCTGAGAAAGATAAATATCCACTACCCTCACTAGAAGAAGTGTTACAAATAGTCAATCGTTCACAAATGATGTCCTTTTTGGATGGATTCTCTGGATATAATCAAGTAATGGTGGCAAGGGAAGATCGGATGAAAACAACATTCACCATGAAGTGGGGGACTTTTTCTTACAGAAGGATGCCATTTGGATTGATAAATGCTGGAACTACATTTTAGAGGGCCATGGACTATGATTTTTGCAAGTTGATAGGAAAATGTATTATTATTTATATGGATGACCTCACAATATTTTCTAAGAATAGAAAAGATCATGTTTGAGATCTCAGTGGAATATTGCAGCAGTGTGAAACTTATGGAGTTTCATTAAATCCTAAGAAATGTATTTTCGGGTTCATTGAAGGTAAACCACTGGGACACATTATTTCTAAAAGAGGTATTTCTATAGACCCACACAAAGTGAGTGCACTGCTCAAGCTATAGGCTCCTGGAAGTAAGAAAGAATTGAAATCATATTTCGGTAAGTTCAATTTTGTTTGAAAATTTATCACTCGATTTACCGAAATAGTGAAACCACTCAATGATATGTTGAAGAAATATGCAAAAATAGATTGGAAAAATGAAGCTAATATTGCCTTTGAAAACAAAAATCTTGCAATTATAGAAGCACCAATACTGGTAAGTTCAGATTATGTTAAACCTTTTTATATTTACTCTTTTGCTTCTGGTCATACTTGTGCAGTAGTACTAACATAGAAGGGCGAGAATAATAAAGAAAATCCAATTTTTTTATGAGTGCTCCATTTAAAGAAGCGGAGAGGAGATATGCATATGTTGAAAAACAAGCCTTTTCTTTGGTCAAAGCGGTATGAAAATTTAGACATTATATCCTTAGGAGTATAGTCAAAGTTATTGTTCTAGATTCTACAGTCAAAATGTTATTAACATAGAGTGAGCTTGGAGAAAAAAGAGCCAAATGGGTTACGATCCTACAAGAGTTTGATCTAGAAATCATACCCACAAAATTGGTTTTGAGGCAGGCTTTGGTCAAATCTATTGCAGAAATAGATCCACAAATCTCTAGTCAGTAATACACTTTGGATGTAAAACATCAAGAAGACTGGTATTCAAATATATGGAATTATCTGGTTAGCTATACTTTCCCTGATCATATGCAAAGAAATAAAAGAAGAGTTCTTAAGATAAAATCACAAAGTTATATGATCAAAGGAGGAGCTCTATTCAAAAGAAACCAAGAAGGAATTTATTTGACATATTTGAATAGAACAGAAGCTAAAAAAATGTTGCAGGAATTGCATGATAAGTTTGGAACAGCTCATGGAGCACCTTTAGCTTCTGCACACCTCATTTTGAGACCCAGTTATTAATGGACAACAATTTTTAAAGATACATATGAACATGTGAAACACTTCTATACATGGAAAATTGCATTAGACAAAGGAAGATTCAATGCTCAACCATTACAACTAGTGATGGAGATGCGTCCTATTTCACAATGGGGACTGGATTTCATTGGAGTGCAACAAAGAAATTATGAGTACCCAATGGTGCCAAGAGTAGATTACAAAAAAGACAAAAGTAATTCTAAGGTCTATGTTCAACCAAGATGTTCAAGATGCTATAACTATGCTGAGCAGGATAGTTGGGTTGCGAGATGCCAGTAAGTTTGAACCCTGGATGTTTGTAATAATATCTAGATTAATGGATAATCCCATGCAAATGCATTGGGGTAGGTTTATTAGTGACAAACTGCACGAATAGATAAATTCATTTCCAAAAACCATATGTTTTACATGTCTTCATATGTGATTTATTCCTGCACCATGCGGGCAAGTAAACAAGGGTCAAGAAAAATATTAGAACTCTGGGAAAAGAAGTAGGAAATAGCTTAATATATGCTCATTTACCCCAAATCACTATCCATGGATACAAAGAGCATTACAAAAATGTTAATGATGTGTTTTCCATGAAGCTAGTCAGAATGATGGAACGTGACAAATCCAAAAGATTGTCCTTGGAAGCACGAAGTGTTATTAGACCAATGGGAGGGTAGTACATTTAGTTCCCCACTTACTCCTTTATTAGGATGGAAGGGTTTGAAGGACATCCTTTCATGTTGCCCAGGTATCCTATAGAAAAAATTGTGTTACTAGAATTGGTGGGACATTTAAAGCCATTTCAAGATCTTTATAGAATCAATCATAAGAAGGCTTCTTTCATATTTCCTATTGTGATAGGAAATTATAAATGCAGTGCAAACATGACAACTGACTTGTGTGAAGTAGAATTGAGAACATATAATTTTAAAAATTTCCCACTCAAGAGGATGTATTATGATCCTGAAGAGAATATTTCCAAGAACATAGTTGGTTATCATGCTCATGTCCAACATCTAGAGGACTATTGGCTAAATTGTGAAGATGAGCACATAGTAAGGAAAAGAAATTATGAAATATTGTAACTAAAATCTACTCGGATTCTTATGCTTCATCATATCCTAGATCAATTGGAAAAAGATGATGGTCAAGTGTTGAGTAAAACTTACAATGAATACATGGTGTATGATGAACCTATCCCAGACCCAGACTACAATGGTGAAGTAATGACATCAATTGAAGAATTCTCTACACCAATTATATTAAATACTCAACACTAGATAAATGATTTTTGTAAAGTTTTAAGTGAGAAATGAATTGAACCCACATACTCATAGGATAAAAGAAAAAAACAAAGAAATGAAATTGCATTTAAGAGTGGGGAACCTACTAAGAAGAAGAGGAAGACTAGTAAGACAACTACTAGCATAAGAATTGAAGAGAAAACCCTAGAGGCTTCAAGCCAAGGAGTTTCACTAATGCCAACTAATAAACAAAAAGATGTCGAGTCAAGAAAAGTTAAATAAAAAGTAAAACCTAAATGTGCATCTTCCTTCATAGAAAAATCAAGGACTAAACCTACTATTGATGAAGAAGTAGGGGTAACATAAACTATTGGTACACAGACAAGGTATGCATCCTAAAGAGTTGTAGCATTATTTACTTCTCCCCCTTCTGTTAATATGACTAGTATGAAACAAGCACTAGGAGGAACTCTTGTGGTTTTGGATGAAATTTATGAGGTAGATGAAGCCAAAATTAAAGAACAGATGGATAAATTAGGTGACATGTGGGAAAAGGTAAAATAAAAGAATTCTAAGGATAAATCCATGGTACAAACAATCATAGAAGAAATTCCAGACACAAGATCCACTCCTATAAATGTTGAAGAAGAATAATTCATACAAGGAACACTTGCTTTAGAAGCTGGGAACCTTGATGTTTTTGAGATGAAAACAAAGGAGAATGCAGGGCCAAATCCTATTGATGAAACAATTATTGAAGATACCTTTGATTCCATATCTTCACTTGGGAATAATCCAAATGATAATGAACAAGAGCAGGTTTTTGGAAAATTAGAGGAGGGCCAGGTTGAAGTTGACAATGAAGAAGCTAAACAAGTTTCAAGTGGTAAAGTTGAAAATGAAGAAAATCCTGATGTGGCAAGATACAAGGAAAGTGATGTCCTAGAAGATGATATTGAACACCTGGCTAGATAGGAAAATATAAGTCTCCAAATAGAAGAGATAGTGTCAAACCACAGTAATCTAGAATCTATGCCAGAAATTGTTGAAGAGATTCCTATTTCAGAGGATGCAACAAATAAAGTTGAAGAAATAAGAGAAGAAGTTCATGAATCAATTGGAAACCAATAACAAAGGAATGTTACAGAGTTAGAGCGCAATGAGGATACACCTGATTGGTTGATCAGGGAATTGGCTTCACCAATGGAAGTAGAAATAGTGTGTCTAGATCTTTATAGTTTTATACAAGAAGTAGATACTCCTACGCCTAGGCATAGAGCTAAAGTGAAACATGTCATACAAAAGAATGAAAATGGAGATGAAACTATCCATATAGCTACCCCAATATCTAATAAAAATAGACATGAGATAATTCCCAAGGAGTATAGGGTAACAAGTATCAATCTTGGACACTCATCCTGGAGACAAGAGTTAGAAGAAATAAAGATGAATTTAGATGCAATAGTTTCCAGGGTGCAGAAGAATATAAAGAAGAAAAGAGAGTTGAAAGAAAGGTTACTAGCCTAGAAAATTTTATAAAGTCATTAATCGTATCTGGTCAAGTATAAACTGAATTGCCTCAAAATCCAGTACTAATGTCACAAGAACAGGTGGATGCAATTGCAACAATTCACCATAAAATGAATGTATTTGAAGAATGGATTGAGTATTAGGTGAGGCAAGGAGAAGAATCTATTACAGATGCAATAGGGAAATATAAGGAAGCATACCATTGGTTTGAGAAATCCATAAGATTTGAAGGTGAATGCAGGTTTCACTAGGAATAGGTTGATGTTGAAAGGTGAGATGTTGAAACTCTCATGCAAATGGATATCCAAGAATTGATAAGATAAAACATAATTTCAGAACAAGAAGTTCCATTGCTTGAAAAATGGAATAAACAGTTGAAATGGGAAGGTGACACGTTGAAAAAATGTATAGAAGGATTTGAAAAGGTCACTGAGAAATGTAGTAAGTAGCCTAATAAAGATCAAGATTTTATTGAAATGTTAGCAGGTCAAAATTGTGATCCCCAAACATTAGGACAACAGTGTAAAGAAGTGGAAGCCTTCAAGGAATGGATTGAAAGGATACATAAAGACCATGCTCAGTTGTTAACCTGGGAGGTCATTGATGAAATCATATGGTGCATGAACACTATAGCGAGATATGGAATAGAGAAAGTACAAAGGAATGCTAGTATACTCTAGAGGTTAGAAGAATACACTAGGCTCAAGTTCAGTTGGAAGGCAGTACAAGGGATTTCAAAAGAGAATATGCATAAAATATTGAATGCTTTATGAGAATATCAATTGAAGAAAAGTGAAGAAAGGATCCCAGAGCCCGAGACCTAAATGATAAAGGGATGTACCGGATATCGGATACCGAAAGTGTCACAAAAATATTTTTGTTATAATTTATTTTTGCAGGTTTTTCCCAGTCTCGGTGGATGTTTCTTGTCTAGTATTCTAAAGGATGTTGATAGCCTTGATTTATGCAGAGTATTGCGTACCAGAGTTCAAAAGTGAAAAGTGTTGTTGTTGAAGAAGTCAAAGATTTGACTTGATTTAGAAGATTCTGATGGTAGCTAGTGTATGCCATGTGCTACATTTTGATTTGTTATATCTGATTCTCTAGATAAACTTTAAGTTTGAACTTTTGAGGCCTTGTTCCTATAGAAGGACATTTACTACTTTATTTTTATTTTAAGTTTAGAATTTTTGGATGTTGGTACAGCCAAAACTTCTCTAAGTTTTGTTCTTTTTCTTTTTTTTGAATCATTCTAGTCTTAAAACTTGTATGCACGTAGAAATTATTCAATATTAGAGCCAATTTGATAGCTACCTATCTCATGAATCTTTGTAGCTGATTTTGTTAGTTCACCCGAACAAGACTGTGTGTTGTGCCATTTAAGGGTGCATGCATAACCTACTCGGTGTCCAAACTAAAACCCCTCTTTGAAAGCTCGCACTATTTTATGTGTAGTTGTGAAGCAATCTAGTGAAGTATAAAGCAGTTTTCTTTGATTTGATTAACTCTTTGGGGCATGCATGGAGAATAACTGGGATAAATTTTAATTTTCAGTATTTTTATGTTTTATTTTAGAATAGATGTTTAAATTCTTGAAAATGTTCCAAAAAATAGACAAATGGGTGGAAATTTATTGAAAATATTTCATTTTCTATTAAATTGTTGAATTCTTAAAGCTAAATCTACTTAAGTGATAGAAAAATTTGTGGATGTTCATGAAACATTATTTCAAATCTTTCGATTTCATGATGTTATTTTATGATTGAATTGGAAATATGGTGTAGAATGCTTATGATTCTTAATGAAACTAAAAACAACCATATTCCCTTTGAGATTAACAACAATATCGCATCATACCCTAAAGTGAACCTAGTACGGTAAATACCTGACTACCAAAGACTTGGGATTGAACTAAGCCAACCTTTTCCTATTAAACAGACACCCCTTGGTTGCCTCTATTTAAGATCTTTCAAGAAGGATAGGCTCTTCGCGGTTTTCCTATGAGGAATTTATCTGCACTATTGCTACGAGTGACATCGTTGTCAACAGGAACTGGCACTAGAAGGAGGGCCTTATTGTTGTTCTTTTGGTTTTGCTAGGTTTTAAATTGGATTTTCGTAGAGTCACTAGATCTCGATCTGGTGATCCTCGTGTGACTTTAGTCAAGCTTAGTGGTCAAACATCATCTAGACCTCAAAATTTTGGAAGTATAAGTGTAAATTCTCAAAATACGACTATTGTAACACCACCATCGCCCCCCATATTGATGGATTTCTTTAATGTAGAGTCACTAATTCAATTTTCCATGTACAATAATTTACCAAAAATTCCTGATAAGTTGTGTCCTAAATACTATCTTCACAAAGATGCAAAGGAACATATTAGTATCTTTAAGGACCCATGTTTTAGAGCTAGGATTCAACATGAAGATGTCGTATGTAGGTTGTTCCCATACACCTTAAGCAATGAATTTTATCAGTGGTATATCAACCTACCTCGTAACTCTATCAGATCATGGCAGGATATGTAAAATCAATTTTTGGCCAGATTTAGAACACCGATTGACCCTGCTTTGTTATATGATCAATTTTCTCAAATAAATAAGTTCGAGGGAGAACCTATAACTCCTTTCAATGACAGATTTCAAAAGGCTTATTCTAGGCTGTAGGAACCTTATGTAGTGGATAATTTGCTTTCGATTGCAGTTTATTATACGATAGTAGATCCTTTAACTGCTACATTTGTAAAGCAAAGGGAAAATCCTCTTACTACTCTACCTGAAGCCTATGCCGAAGCTATAATTGTAATTGTAAATTTAGAAGTGAAACACCTCGAAAATGGATCATTTTCAAATGGTAGAAATGAATTGAATAGCTATCCTATCCCAAGTGTAAATGGAGTACCTTTGAATCACCCTATGACTCCTAATGTTTATTCTTCAATGGTCTGGAATAGGACATTTCCTCATAATACCTTTTTTCAACTAGGAAATAGTTAAGATTTAGTCCCTCACCCTGGTCTAGCTATTAAAGAACTGCATCCTAATGAAAATTATTTCTTCTCACAAAATCAAGAAAATTAGAATGCCAAAATTTCAGACAATAAGTAAGACATTAAAGAAATAACATCTCAACTCAAAAGATTAACCACAAAGGTTACACAATTGAGAAATCAAAACTTTTATGCTCAAAATAACCAAAATTTTCTAGGGCTCTTATCTTGAATAATTGGATGATGAATTATTTATGTTCCTTAATGGCTCTCTCTAGGATTGGATCTGATCATTTTCCCATCAGTCTTTTGGCGGATCCCATTTCTGGTAAGAGGAATGCTCCCTTTCAGTTTGAAAGAATGTGGTTGTCTCATCCTAAAATCTCTAAATGCATAGAGGAGTGGTGTAACATTAAGGTCAATGGGACTACTATGTTTCAGGTGGCCAAAAAATTAAGTGAGGTCAAAGCTAAGGTTAGATTGTGGAATAAAGAAGTTTTTGGGGATATTTTTGCTTTGAATTCGGCTATTCAGCTAGAGTTGAAGGAGATCCAGGATAGAATTCAGAAGGAAGGTTATGTGAATGACTTCCTTTCTAGAGAAAATAAAATTCTTACTAATTACCATGATATTATATCCAAAGAAGAAGAATTTTGGAAATAGAGATCTAGATCGGTGTGGCTCTCGTCAGGTGACAAGAACACTAGGTTCTTCCACATGACTACTCTAAAGCATAGGGTGTCAAATAGGATTACTCACATTATGAAGAATGGTACCAAAATTGATAAGGAGGATGAGATTAGGCATGAGGCTAATCAATTTTTTGCTAATATTTTGACTACTGAGGAGAGGCTGGATATGAATGCTCAACAAATCCTCATTGATGCTATCCCTAGCATTTTGAATGAGAACCAAAACAAATCTTTGATAGCTATACCATCTATGGGAGAAATAAGAAGGATTGTTTTCTCTTTTGAAGGAAATAAAGCTCCTAGCCTAGATGGTTTTCTGATGTTCTTTTTTCAAGTTTTTTGGGAGATTGTTGCTAAGGATGTGGCTAATGCGGTCAAGGAATTCTTTGGATCAAGAAAATTGTTGGAGTTAAATGCTACCTTTATTGTCCTCATCCCTAAGTTCCTTGGGGTTGATAGCCTTGAATCTTTTCATCCTATCAGCTTATGCAACTCTTTCTACAAGATAATATCTAAAGTGGTTACTACCAGACTGTTGAATGTGCTATCGCTCTTGATTTCTCCTCAACATAATGGATTTGTCCTAGGAAAACAAATTCTAGATTCTATCATCACTGTCCATGAGAATATCCACTCATTATAGGATTCTAAGATTCAAGGCTTTATGTTAAAATTGGACATGTCCAAGGCCTATGATCAGGTGGATTGGGGGTTCTTGTTGAAGATTTTGAGAGCTTTCAGTTTCTCAAAGAGATTCCTTCTATTGATCTGGGAATTGATTTCTACCACCAACACTGTTGTTATTATTAATGGTTCTCCTTCTCAATTTTTTAAGGTGTCAAGGGGGGTGAGACAAGGGGATCCTATCTCCCCTATTCTTTTTACTTTGATGGTGGAAAGCTTTGGGATACTTATTCAGAAAAAGGTGATTGAGGGAAGTCAAAGGATTAAGATCATCTTCAGACAATCATGTATGTTCTCACCAACAATTTGTTGATGAAAATTTTCTGATGGGAAGTTCTACTATTGGAGAAGCTAGAACTTTGAAGAGCACTTTGGTTCTTTATGAAGAGGATTCTGGGCAGAAAATAAATAGGACCAAGAGCTCCTTGTTCTTTTTCAACACCCCTGAACCCAGACAAAGGAAGATAGCTGACATTCTTGGCTGTGTTGTTAACCACCTCCCATCCACCTATCTGGGTCTTCCTCTAGGATCTAAGCCCCCTGATTCATTTTGTTTGTATCTGGTGGATAGGTTTAATAGGAAGCTCGTTGGCTGGAAAGGGGCCCTTCTCATCCAAGTTGGTAAAGTTTTGTTGCTAAAGTATTCACTACAGAATCTGTTCGTCTATGCTCTAAGTCTATTCAAGATGCCCTCCAAATTTGTGAATATTATTGAGAAGATACATAAGTGCTTTCTATGGTCATGGGTTGAGGAGAAAAAGAGATACCCACTGGTTGCTTGGGAGAATGTGTGTAAGCCCAAGAAGTATGGGGGTCTTGGTCTATGGAATATTAGAGTCTTTAATAAAGCTCTTCTGGTGAAGCAGGTTTGGAGGACCTTTGTCGAAGTTCATGAATGGAATGCTATTTGGCATAGTAAATATCTGTGTGAAGTCAACTCTCTCAAGGATTTTATTAGCTCTCAAATCCTCCCACATGGCTCTCATCTTTGGAATAGTGTTATTAAGGCTAGGGATCTTGCTGCTAAAGGTGCTTTTTGGAAAGTTGGAATTGGTAGAAAGATTATGTTTTGGGAAGAAAAATGGATTGGGAATGAGCCGCTATGTGATCATAATGTCTTCAAGATTCATATGGAGGAGTGTAAAGTTAGGTTTGGTACTCTGGTGGGGGACTATTGAAGAAATGACCAGTGGGTTCGTATTTCCTCTATTAGCCTAGACCCTATTCCTCTACAATTGCTCCTTAATTCTATGGTTTTGAATCTGTGGGGACAGGAGGATTCTATGGTGTGGAATTTATCTTCTAAAGGGGCCTACTCTGTTTCTATAGTGGTGTCTTCTTTCTTTCTTAATTCTCCTTCTCCTTTGTGGGAAAATGCCTGGGTGTATAACCTTACTCCTAAAGTCAACATTTTTACTTGGATTCTTCTTCAGAATAAAATTCTGACCAATGACAACCTTTATAAATGTGGTATTTCTCTTCCTAACAGATGCTATCTCTATTGTACAGAGGGTGAGACGGTGTCACACCTATTTCTTCTCTATCCTTTTGCTTATACTACATGGTGTAGGGTTTTGGAGTTGTGGAACCTTAGCTGGGTCTTTCCTGGCTCTATTTGGGACTTATACTACCAGTGGATTTCTTTGTCAAACAATCAGGTGCTAAAGTTGCTATGGGAGTACATATTTCAACAACTTGTGTGGGATATTTGGAAAGAACACAATAACAGGATCTTTAGAGACCATGCTCTCTCGGAGGAAATTGTTTTTGGTAAAATTTGCAGAGTGATGGGAGAGAATTTAAATGGGTTAAGTAGTAAAACAAAAGTTAAGGTTAGGGTCAGCTACCAAGATTATGAGGTCAGAGTTGCTGAGGTGTGGAAGATTAAACTGCATATTTTTTCTCCCCTTAATTCGGCTAAGAGTGTCAGGGATGGCATTCAATGGAGTCTTCCTCCTGGCTAGGTTAAAATTAACTTTGATGGGGCGGCTAAGGGTAATCCTGGGCCAGTTGGGTGTGGGGGAGTAATAAGGGATGAGAATGGTATTTTTATTTCAGTGGTGGCACTCCTCTTGGGCACCCAGACCAACCATCTCGCTAAAGCCATAGGGGCATACCAAGCTTTATTTATTGCTCATCAATTGAATTGCAAAAATGTGTGGCTTGAAGGGAACTCTAATAATATAATTCAATGTATTAAAGGTCTTCAAAAGCCATCATGGACTATAGAAAGGTGGATTAATCTATCTAAAAACATTATAAACACTTTTCAAAATTGTTATATTTCCCATGCTTACCAAGAAATTAACACGGTGGTAGATTTTTTTGCTAATAAGGGGGTTCGAGCAAATGAGAAAATCATGTGGCAACGTGGAGACACTCTGGAGGTGGAAGTGTCAGCCCTTTTAAGGCTTGACAGAATTCATGGGAAGATATCTTATGCCCCTATCAATTAATGATTATGCATGAGAAGGGTCTTGTCACGCAGCTATGGAATTGTTGCTTAATTATTTCTCTTAGTTGGCAAGCGTACCCAAGGATTCATGATCTTTCGTGCCTCACACACTTTTTGGGTCTTGCGAAGAGTCTTTTGTGGGAATTTTCTGATCAAGCTTGTTACTCTACAAATATGGTTGGAGATCGTCATCTTGTCAAGCTGACTGATTATGAGGGGCTAAGGAACAATACTAAAGTATGGCCTATGTTGGAAAAAGGAGGGCTCACTTCCTATATTGAAAAACTTCATGGTTGGGACCCAGAGGTCACCAGATTCTTTGCTAAGGAATGGAAGAATGGTAAAATTAAATTTTGTGGTAGGAAAATTACCATTGATGAGCAGCTCGTTTCTAAATTCATTGGTCTTCCTATGGAGGGTTTAAAATTTTACAGGGATAGAAAACTCTCAGACATGGTGGTGAAGAAATTTTCAAAGATGGAAAAGGAAGAAGATAAGCTGCGTAGGGCTTCCAAAAGTTGCTACAATATCGTGAATATAAAGAAGGTTTGGTAGAAGGTGCTAAAAGTGATCATGAGTATATTACTTTGGATGAGAGATACACCAAGGTCTTTGCCTACCATTTTGTGCTCCTCAATCACTTCCTACATTAGGTTAGGGTTTCCATCCCCTTCTATTTTGCTACCTCTTTGAATGCTAGCCTCAATGATCATTGTACAAAACCTATTAGATACCTTATTCTTCTTGAGGGTTTGTTGGTTTTAATTTCTAAACATTTCAAAGCCCAACCAACTTTGTCCAAAATGTCCATTTCTCCTGACTCTATTTCTAAAAAAGAGGAATTGGGTGCAAGCTACACTGAGAAGGAGGAATGGGATACTGATCTGGAGAATGAGGAGGGTGAGACCTCTAAGTCTCTGAAGAAGGGGAGTAACAAAAGAAAGAAGGTTAGTGTCCCCTCTAAACAAGCCTTTTTGACCCCTAAAGGTGAGACTAAGGTTGTGACCCCTGGCTATGATGAGACTAAGTCCAAGGTGAAATGTAAAACCCCTGTTACTGAGGAATCTCAGATGGATTCTTTGTCCAAGTGTTCTAGCTACCCTGCCACTGATAGATATGACAAACCTCATTATCCCGATGACCTCAGGGCTAAAGATCATTATTTTAGAGAAGAACGTGAGTTCCCTATGGATATTCTGGGTATTGCTCGTAATGGGTCTGTGGTGTTGGAACTATAAAATTCTGATGATTTTACATATTGATTTTACCCATGCATTTTCCAATTGAGTCCTACCTTGAGCACATTTCCTTTCTTCATGACATTTTGCCCACATTTTTCCTATATACCCCCATAGGATCCATCGAGTCTTGCATTTTTCACTTTATGGTTCCATATTGGCATGAGAATATCAGGGTCTCCCTGATCCATTTTTCTGATAAACGTCTGTGTTTCCTTTCAGCAAGACATTTTTTGGAGTCACAGTGATTGAAGTTTATTTACAGGCACCTATCAACGTGACATTCACGTTCTTTTGGCGACAAGTAAAAGGATACACATTTCAGCAAGAGTTTGGTCTTCGGCATGTTGTTTCACCGAGCACTTTATGTCTCGCCGACTAACATGTATGGAGATACATCGCTAAGAGTTAATGTTTTCGGCATTGTGTCTTGGTGAGTTTGAATTGTTACATCGACCGACAAACACATTAAGTATTCACTTTGGCCAGACATGTTGTTTTCAGTGTGAGGTCATAGCGAATTTACATTGTCACACCGACCGGTGGTGGGAAGATACATATCGGTATGAGTTAGCGATATCAGAGTGGGGTCTTGGCGAGTGACCTTCGGTCTCACTGATATTACACAAAAGGTTTCTATCAAAAGGCTTGTTGGTGAGAGACGTTTTCTTCAGAATAAGTCATAGCGAATTCAAAGGGGTCTCACCGACCAACATAAAACAAATACCTCGGCAAGACTATTGTGACTTCGGAGTATGGTCTTGGCGAGTACGATGGGTCTCGCCGATAGAACAAAAGATTTTCCATCAGTGTGAAATTGATATTGTCTTGGCGATCTGTGGTGAACTCGGGGACTTTCATTGAAACATAATATCCTCTGTGAGACGTCTCCCCAATATCATAAAGTCATAGCAACACGCAAAAGGTAAAGGAACTCTCGGGGAAACATAAAGTGATCTACAGGATATCTCCCCGACTTAGATATGTCATGGCGAAAGCGAATAAAACACGGGGTGACTGTAGCGATTTAATTGCCTTCGGCATAACTGCGATATTGTCTTGGCGACTGTTTCAGTGAGATTAATAGAAATTCAAATACTGTGGCCGACATGTGGATGTTCAATTACCATTGCAGGCCGACATGAAATGAGCCCGATTTCAGCGGTTGGCCGACATTGGATCTTAATGTGATATTTTTCTAATGCTAGTGTATAAATAGGCATTTTGTAATTGTAAAATGATCATCAGCTATTAGTTATTCGATATACAGTAGGAAAATTAGATGGATACAGTACAATAGATTTATCAGATCAGAGACTATGATGCATGTTTTCAAAATGGAGGTATTTATGAAAGTCAATTGATGTTGCTGCACATTTCTTGTGTCAATTATCTGTTGAATTTAATGAAAGTATTGCTAGGCTGTCTCCAAGATGGATTCTTTCTGATTGTTTAAATTGATATAACAAGTTTATATTCAATTCATCAGTGCACATTTGTTGTTTCTATGTGATTAATCGATTGGTTCTTTCAAGTAGAGATTAAATCCTTTTAATTGATCACAGTAATCAGAGAGATTCATTTGGATTGTTAAAGTAGAGCTTAGTAGTTACAGTATTGCATGTTTATACAAGTTGTAAACAAAATGTATGCTAGATAATTTGAGTTTTCTCCAGAGAGTGTTGCTCATCTTGATTTCATTTGACTCCGCATACCCAATAAGGCACTAGTCTCTGTAGTTTGATCATTAAAGATTCATTTATTCTCTTTATATCTGTTGATTGAGTATTTTAGGATTTAGATTAAGGAGATTGCTATTGCACTTGAATTCATTTGTTCACTTGCATTTTCCATTGTGGAAAAATCATTGCAAGAAGGATAACCATAAGTCAAGTCTGCTTCATTCAGAAAGGTACACTCGCCTAGGTTTAGTAGCACCTGAAGAGTAGAAGGTTGAGTTCTCTTGACCTTGTCTATTACCCTAAAGCGTATCAAGAGATTGGCAACCTCTTGAGGCATTCCACCTGCATTTTTGAGAGCTAAAAAATTGGTGACTCCACTGGGGATATATTCAGAATCAAGGCTTTAATCATAGAGTCAGGAACTTTATACAGACTTCGCTAGGAATAAGAAACATCAAGTTTTTTCTCATTTTTGACAAAAGTGAGTGGTGACTCTGATAGAAATTTTGCAACTGTTCAAACATGAATGGAAGAATATCTCAATACAGGGGAGGTCATACTGGAGCTCCTACTGGTAGTAGTAAGTGGACACACAAAGATGACAAGGTTGATAAGGAAAAATGGATAAGTGAGGATATGTGCCTAATAGATAAAGACAAAGTATCAAGAGCACATTGTGAAACATATGATCGCTATGATACATGGAGAAACAATTCAAGTGCAAAGCCTTGTACTCCAGAAGATCAAAGAAATCCTTTCTCTTTTCTCGATTCTTAGAAACAGGCTAAGCTTAGAGCTGAACTGGAGGCTGAACGATTCAGAATTCAACATGAATATGATCAGAAGATGGAAGGTAACCAAAATGACTTTATTGATCATGAGCTTCCTCAGGAAGTAAAAGCACAGTTTGAATCACAGAGGAAGGAGATAGAGGAACTAAGGGTTGCATTGTTGAAAGCCCAAATTACTTCTCAGACAGCTGATTGCCCCCCAAAGTATGTACCACCTCATAAGCAGGGTAATCATAGTGCAAGGCCTTCTGATCCACTTGTGTCTCCTCACCATCAGACAGGAAATCACTATAATCAGCCAAATCATCCACCTCATATTCCCACACAGCATACAAATATGTAGCCACCTCATGGTTAGCCTTTTGTCCCACAACATAATGCACAATATAAAAATCCTATGAACCAATATCAGTACCCGCCTTTTCCTCCCCCTCGCCAGTATACAACAATGATCAGACAGTTTGATTTGACAGGGTTTCATCTATACCCTTACCCTATGGATGGAAGCTGGAGAAGTCTGGTACCTAAGTTTACAGGGAGTAATGCAATTACTGCTGAAGAACATTTAAGGAATTTCAATGTGTTCATCCAAGACATAGGTGTTCCATATGAAGATTTACATATGAGGCTATTTATGATGTCACTTCTTGAAGATGCTAGGGATTGGTTCAACAGCTTGCCAGCACTCTCAATTATTTCTCTCCAAATATTCCAGGACAGATTCCTAGAGCAATATGGGAATCTAAATACACTAGATGCAGCTCTTCATGAATTGATGCGAATTCAGAAAAATCAGAATGATTCAATTTATGATTTCAACCGAAGATTCAACAAGTTGCAGACTAAAGTACCTCTTGGATCAAGGTTGCCAGATTTTGTAGCATTGAGTGTTTATTTAAATGCATTTGATCCTAAAATAGGGTATGAACTGAGAAATAGGGTCCCAAGAGATCTGGCTGAAGCTCAGAAGATAGCACTGACAATTGAAAACAACAGGAAGGTTGTAGGTATAATCAATAAAATAGATAACCCTAGGGCTCCTCAGCAAAGCAATAATTATCAGTACAGATAGGAAAGCACATACAGAAATGAAAGGTTGAGGTTGCATGGCATGCCATATAATACAGACTGGAAGGATGGAAAACCTATAATAGCTAGGCTAAGAAACAAAGAGACTCCTGATCCATTGAGCAAGAAGGGAACCTATATGGTGATTAACAATTACTTTTGTGAATCTTGTGATAAACCACATTCCCCAGACTATTGTGTTGTAGCTCAAAGGATGCAAGAGGAGGGAATGTTGATGGAAAATAATGGAGAAGATCACAAAGTGTATTTGACTTCAAACACTTTTCACCATGTGGAAGAGAGGTACTCATCTTCAGAAGATGAAGGTTATGAGTATGACGTTTCAAATCAGAGATACAATGTCCATATGGCTGAACAACAGGTTCTTTCTTATTTTGAAGGAGATTATACAAAGCCACATTCGGTTGAGGTGTCTGCTCAATGTAGTATGAGGAGACTCACCAAAGATGAAATAGAGAGACTAATTGTTGTTGCAGTTGAGGAAGCAAGGAGTAAATACTGGTTGAGAAACATAACAATAAATGAGAAGGAAGGCGTTCCTGGGGGAATCTTTATGAAAGATCAGAAGGAAACTCAAGGAACTGTGAAGAAATCAGAAAATAAACAGCATGATAAAAGTGAACAGAAGCCTGTCCAAAAGGAGGAAGTGAAGGAATTACACAAAGAGATACAAAAGCCTGATCAGCCTAGTAAAAGAGAGAAGGAAGAAAACAAAGGAGAAACATTAGAGCAAAAGAAGATTGTTAAGGTGGAGGGATCTTCTTTTGACTTCACTCAGGCGTTATCTTAGGTAAAAATGTCTGTTCCACTACTTGAAATGATGAAAATTAAGGAGTACAGAGATAGTGTTCAATTAATAACAAATGGAAATGAAAAGCATGTGAATTCTAAAAATAGAATAGCTATTAAAGCAGCCAATAAGCAAGAGAAAGTAAATATCCCAGAAGTCTGCTTGAGTGATGTATTAGCAACTCCCCCACAAGTGGATCATTTTTTCACTACATTGCTTATAAATAACAAACTGTTGAGAAATTGCATGATAGACTCTAGTGCTGCTATAAATATCATGCCAGTAGGAGTTATGAAGCAACTTGGCATGTGGGTTGATACATGTGAAGGGAAGTGCTATGCAATGGATAACAGACCTGTACCTGTGGTAGGCATTATGAGAGGTGTTGAAGTCAAACTGGCTACTTATCCATAGGTGGCATATAATATAGATATAACAGTAATTGATACTCCTCCATAGTTTGGTATGCTTCTGTCAAGATAATGGACAACAACAGTTGGAGGAAATGTTCAATTTGATTTGTCTTATGCTACAATTCCAGTGAATGGTCAGGAGGTCAAATTGTATAGGGAGCCGAGAATGAACCAGCTGGTTGATTATGTACCACAAGATCAAATCAACTATTTTTGTGATGTTGATCTTGGAAGTTTTAAGATAGAATCAGCCTAGCCAGAATTAACCAATAGTGTTCCAATTGAAAAGCACGTGGCACAAAGTTGCAATGAAGTGTGGAAGATGTATTTTGATGGAGCATGTAGATAGGAAGGTAATGGAGCTGACATTGTATTTGTTTCACCTGAAGGTATTACATTTAAATATTCATTCCTGTTGACATTTGAATGCACAAACAATGTGGCGGAATATGAAGCTTTATTAACAGGTCTAAACATAGCCGTGAAACATAAGATTAAGTTGCTGGCTGTTTTGGGCGATTCTGAGTTGGTTGTTTCACAAATTAAGTCGAAATATGAAGCAAAACACAAAATATTGAAAAAATATAGGAATGTTGTATGGGACACAATTGAGTTGTTTGATTCCTTCTCAATTGAGTGGATTGACAGATCAAAGAACATAATGGTTGATTTTTTAGCAAATGTGGCGCTGAAAAGAGATGATATCACATTGGCTGGGGTATCACAGATTGAGTTCAAGACAAGGCCTACTGTTCCTGATAACATTTATAGTTGGCAAGTCTTCAATGATGATATTGACCTTTTGAAATTCCTCAATTGTATAGATCAATATGAAGCCCAGGAAATTGACTTCAATGCTTTTGTTGAGGAAGTGGATGGGAAGCAAACTGTGTTTGGCAAGGATATCTTACAACTCAAAACAAATAAGATTCCTAAGGGATTGGTGGCATTGGAGAGGCCGTATGATGGAAATGATTGGTCCCTCATGAAGCAAACACTAGTCAGAAGAGAATATATTGAAGAAGTTATCTCGGGGACTGAGATAGCACCAAGAAAGGTGTACATAGGAAAGAAGATAAGCCCTACAATTAGAAGAATGCTGATAGAGTTGCTAAGAAGGTATAAACACGTCTTTGCTTGGTCTTATGAAGATCTAAAAGCATACAGGGAAGATTTGTTTCAACATGAAATACCATTGAAGCCAGATGCTAAGCCATTTAGACAAAAGCAAAGACCCATAAATCCAACACTAGAGCCTAAAATGCAAGAAGAGTTGGCAAAGCTCAGAGATGGAGGAATCATCAAACCAATCAGGCACTCAACGTGGGTCTCAAATTTGGTCCCTGTGAGGAAGAAAAATGGAGACATCAGATTATGTGTGGACTTCAAGAATTTGAATATGGCATCTCTCAAGGACAATTATCCTCTACCCAATATGGAGGCTATATTGCATAAGGTGACAGGGTGTGAGTTGTTGTCTATGATGGATGGGTTTTCAGGATACAACCAGGTCAAGGTCAAAGAATCTGAGCAATATAAGACAACATTTACAACTCCTTGGGGAACGTATGTATACATAAGAATGCCATTTGGTCTCACTAATGCAGGAGCAACCTTCCAAAGAGCTATGGATGTGGCATTTGCTGATTTGATCAATGCTATCATGGTGGTGTACCAGGATGACCTGACCGCTTATTCAAAGAAGGTTGAAGATCATGTACAACATCTGGAGAAGGTATTTATTAAAACCCTAGAGTACGGTATTAGCTTAAACCCAAAGAAGTGTCATTTTGCAGTCATAGAAGGTAAGCTCATAGGACATATTGTTTCAAGGGAAGGGATTAGGATAGATCCTGAGAGGGTTGAAGCTATTGACAAAATTCCTATTCCCAAAAATGTTAAGGCTATACAATCATTCTTTGGGCAGATTAATTTTATTAGGAGATTTGTTTCTAACTTTGCTAAGATCATTAAGCCCATATCAAAAATGTTGAGGAAAGGATAGAAAATGGAATGGACTGTAGAAGCCTTGGAAGCTTTCATATCTATCAAAAGGGCCATCAAGGAGGCTCCTATCCTTAAATCTCTAGATTTTGCAAAGCCTTTTCAGATATTTTCATTTACTTCAATGCACACAATTGTTGTTGTTATGTTACAAAAGAATGAGGATGGTCATGAACAACCTGTGTCTTTCTTCAGTAAGTCATTACATGGGTCTGAATTGAAATATGACATAATGGAAAAATAGGCATTTGCATTAGTAAAGGCTACAAAAGCTTTTAGGCCATATCTTGTTGGAGCAAAGGTGATTGCTTATGTCCCTAATGCTTTTGTCAAAGATATTCTGATACAGTCTGAAGTAATAGGAAAAAGATGCAAATGGATTAACAAGATCCAAGAATTTGACATGGAGATACCGATTACCAAATTAGTAAGAGGTCAAGGCTTGGCTAGGTTGATGGCAGAATCAAATATTGAAGCAAGTCAAGTTTGTAATGTAGAAGAAGGGACTGCAATTGCAAGCATTGAGCATACTCCTTGGTATACTGATATCATGCATTACCTTAAGTACACAAAGTGTCCAGAGGGATTGAGTGACAACCAGAAAAGAACTATGAAGTTGCAGGCATCTAAATATGTTTTCGTGGATGGAGATCTGTTTTGGAAGAATAGGGATGGTATACTGTTATTGTGTTTGGACGAGTCCAGGCCAAGCATGTTCTAAGTGAAATGCATGAAGGAGTTTGTGGAGGACATTATTCAACAAAAACAACTACACACAAAATTCTCAGGGCAGGTTACTATTGGCCTAGAGTTTTTAATGATTCTTTTACACATGTAAGAAAATGTGAAGCCTGCCAGAAGTTCTCTGGAAAGCTGAAATATCAAGGAGCCTTTCCACTTCGACCCTTGTAGGCTGATGCCCCTTTTCATCAATGGGGAATTAATTTCATTGGAGAGATACATGAAAAATCAAGTGGACACAAGTGAATACTGGTTTCCACTGATTATTTTACCAAATGGGTAGAAGCAATCCCAACTAAATAGGCTACAAGAAAAGTGGTGACAAATTTCTTGATGGACAACATTATCACCAGATTTGGTACACCACTGAGGTTAATCACAAATAATGGGATGTGTTTCAGGTCCAATGAATTTAAAGGTTTTTGTGACACATATGGCATTACCATTTCTTATGCAGCTCCTTACCATCCACAAGCTAATGGTCAAGCAGAGTCTAGCAATAAGAGTCTCTTGAAGATTATAAGGAGGATGTTGAGTCAGAACAAGAAAGCTTGGAATTCAAAATTAAAACTGGCTGTGTGGGTTGATAGGATTACTGTTAAGAAGGCAATTGGAAAATCCACATTTGAATTGGTATATAGAGTATAGGCCAAGATGCCTTTGCAGAATTTGTTGTCAATCTACAAGTTTGTCCTTCAGGAAGATTTGGATATTCCTGAACCTATGGAAGAAAGAATGGAGCAACTAGCTGAACTTGATGAAATAAGGAGAGTTGCCCAAAACCAAAACATGAAGTTACAGACACAGATGAAGTATCTATTTGACAAGAAGGAAAAGGATAGAAAATTTGAAGAGAATGACTTGGTGTTGATGTGGAACACAAGGTGTCAGGAGAAGGGTAAGCATGGTAAGTTTGAAGCTTTGTGGCTGGGACCTTTTGTTATTATTGGGAAGAGAGGTGAAGATTCATATTATCTATAGAATATGGCTGGCGAAGATCAGGAGTTTCTTGTTCATGGGCAATTCCTGAAGCATTTTTCTCTTGAGCAACACAGAGGATTAAGGGTTGCCAGTGCATGGACAACTCTTGTTGATCCTCTTTAAAATTATTTTCCATGCACAGTAGTTTAGGATTTTGGTTCATCTCTTTTTTGCATTCATCCATTCCATCATGCTATACCTTCATTTTGCATTCTCTTCCATTCTGCTCACTGGTTCATCATTTTTTGTTGGGTCTGCTCACCCAAAGATCTAGATCCTTGCAATGATCTTACTATCATTCATCCCCAGATGGAGCCACTGTTGGAACTATAAAATTCTTATGATTTTACATATTGATTTTACCCATGCATTTTCCAATTGAGTCCTACCTTGAGCACATTTCCTTTCTTCATGACATTTTCCCCACATTTTGCCTATATACCCCCATAGGATCCATCGAGTCTTGCATTTTTCACTTTACGGTTCCATATCCGCATGAGAATATTAGGGTCTCCCTGATCCATTTTTATGATAAACGTCTATTTTGCCTTTCAGCAAGACATTTTTTGGAGTCACAGCGATTGAAGTTTATTTATAGGCACCTATCGGCGTGACATTCACATGGTTTTGGTGACAAGGAAAAGGATACACATTTCGGAAGGAGTTTGGTCTTCAGCATGTTGTTTCATCGAGCGCTTTATGTCTCACCGGCTGGAATGTATGGAGGTACATCAGTAAGAGTTAATGTTTTCGGCATTGTGTCTTGGCGAGTTTGAATTGTTACATCGACCGACAAACACATTAAGGATTCACTTCGGCCAGACATATTATTTTCAGTGTGAGGTCATAGCGAATTTACATTGTCACACCGACCGGTGGCAGGAAGATACATATCGGTATGAGTTAGCGATATCGGAGTGGGGTCTTGGTGAGTGACCTTCGGTCTCACCGATATTACACAAAAGGTTTCTATCAAAAGGCTCGTCGGTGAGAGACGTTTTCTTCAAAATAATTCATAGCGAATTCAAAGGGGTCTCACCGACCAACATAAAATGAATACCTCGGAGAGACTATTGTGACTTTGGAGTATGGTCTTGGTGAGTACGATGGGTCTCGCCGATAGAACAAAAGCTTTTCCATTGGTGTGAGATTGATATTGTCTTGGCGATCTGTGGTGAAATCGGGGGCTTTCATTGAAACATAATATGCTCTGTGAGACGTCTCCCCAATATAATAAAGTCACAATGACACGCAAAAGGTAAAGGAACTCTTGAGGAAACATAAAGTGATCTACAAGATATCTCCCCGACTCAGATATGTCACGGTGAAAGTGAATAAAACAAGGGGCGACTGTAGCGATTTAATTGCCTTCGGCATCACTGTGATATTGTCTTGGTGACTGTTTCAATGAGATTAACAGAAATTCAAATACTATGGCCGACATGTGGATGTTCAATTACCATTGCAGGCCGACATGAAATGAGCCCGATTTCAGCGGTTAGCTGACATTGGATCTCAATGTGATATTTTTCTAATACTGGTGTATAAATAGGCATTTTGTAATTGTAAAATGATCATTAGCTATTAGTTATTCGATATACAGTAGGAAAATTAGATGGATACAGGACAATAGATTTATCAGATCAGAGACTATGATGCATGTTTTCAAAATGGAGGTATTTATGAAAGTCAATTGATGTTGCTGCACATTTCTTGTGTCAATTATCTGTTGAATTTAATGAAAGTATTGCTAGGCTGTCTCCAAGATGGATTCTTTCTGATTGTTTAAATTGATATAACAAGTTTATATTCAATTCATCAGTGCACATTTGTTGTTTTTGTGTGATTAATCAATTGGTTCTTTCAAGCAGAGATTAAATCCTTTTAATTGATCACAGTAATCAGAGAGATTCATTTGGATTGTTAAAGTAGAGCTTAGTAGTTACAGTATTGCATGTTTATACAAGTTGTAAATAGAATGTATACCAGATAATTTGAGTTTTCTCTAGAGAGTGTTGCTCATCTTGATTTCATTTGACTCCGCATACCCAATAAGGCACTAGTCTCTGCAGTTTGATCATTAAAGATTCATTTATTCTCTTTATATCTGTTGATTGAGTATTTTAGGATTTAGATTAAGGAGATTGCTATTGTGCTTGAATTCATTTGTTCACTTGCATCTGCCATTGTGGACAAATCATTGCAAGAAGGATAACCATAAGTCAAGTCTACTTCATTCAGAAAGGTACACCTGCCTAGGTCTAGCAACACCTGAAGAGTAGAAGGTTGAGTTCTCTTGACCTTGTCTATTACCCTAAAGCGTATCAAGAGATTGGCAACCTCTTGAGGCATTCCTCCTGCGTTTTTGAGAGCTAAGATGTGGATTTCTTTAGATTGATGAGATGGGTGTTTTTTGAGATTAAGGAAATTAAGTTGAAACATAGGGCTATGAACAACAAGTTGTAAAGACCTAAGTTCCTCGACAACACTACTAGAGCCAGAATGAAGACCACGAACTTATGGACTGTGGAAGAAAAGAAGTATATGGTGGATTGCCTCAAGAAAACTGTTGAAGATCTTGAGAAATTTAAGAGTAATCATGATGAGAAGCTATTGGATATGGAGGAAAAACTCAAGCACATAAAAGAGTCAATCCAGGTGGTGATGAATACTAGCCATAAGATTTTAAAATCCATGGCTAACACAATGGATATGTTGGTGGAAAGGTCTTGAGAATGCTTATCAGGACAAGATTGTTGTGGAAGAGGAGGTGGATAAAGTACACTGTTAGGAAGGTTATGGTGGGTCGAGTAAAAGAACTAGAGAAAACCTTAAGAGAAAGGTTGATAAGGCCCAGGTTAACATCCATGAAATCAAGAAATATGAGCGTAATATGAACAAACTAGAACAGGAGGTGGAAAATATCCTGAAGAATATGGCCTAATGGTGGGTTTGTTGCTGGGTTTTTGTGGGTTCTTTTGTTGTGCTGCCTTTCAGCTGGTTTTGATGTTCTCTTTTGATAGCTTCCTGTCTTGTTTTAATTTCTTGCTTGGGTAGTTAGACTGCTAAATTTGTCCCTTGCTTGTTGTTAAAGGGTTTCAGGGCCCCTTCAAAACCTATTTTTTCCTTAATTGAAAACAACCAAAATTTGCAAAATCAAGTGTATAATGCTCGCAGACCACCTAGACCTTGGAATACATGACCAAAAAATGGAGGAGTATCAACACCTTTAGATAACAATAATCCTTATAATGAAAGATCCACGTCAAAAGTGAATTTAGTTGATCTTGCGATGAATAATTGGTGTAGAATTCATAATACAAATGCTCATGTTGAAGTAGATTGTTCACAGTTAAAAATTGCTTTAGATATTTTTCTAGCCACTACACATCATAATGAACAGTGTGACTCTCATCCTCCCAAAGGAAATGAATTGGTTCTAGTAGGATATGATCCTGCTTTGGTTCTTGAAAGTTATGAACATATTAAACCACCTAGTGT
This sequence comes from Sequoia sempervirens, assembly GCA_007258455.2. Classification (NCBI taxonomy): domain Eukaryota; kingdom Viridiplantae; phylum Streptophyta; class Pinopsida; order Cupressales; family Cupressaceae; genus Sequoia; species Sequoia sempervirens. Next base: position 11,608,148 of record VDFB02000010.1, on the reverse strand, counting down.
TGTCACAAGTTTCACTCATGAATACGAATGAGACATTTCAACCATGACTTTAGAAACATATGCATTTCCTTACCAAGATGAAAACAATCCTTAGGAAGAAGTTGACAAAATTCATGCTTTTCAACAATATTAGAAAGGACATAATTATAACCTAAGAAGTAATACCAATGGTGGAAGTAAATTCAATGGGTCATTAACTATGTCAATTCTGCCTAATAAATTTAATAATCCACCTAATGATAAATCAACCAATAATCTAGGGTTACCTAAGGTAACCTCTCATTATAATTCATCGAATGTTTCACGAAGTGAAAAAGTAGATTCCATTGACCAAAATAATTTGACTATCTAGCAGAAGAAATAAAAAAGGTAAAAATTATCCTTTCTTTACTAGAACTGCTCAAAACACCTATTATTAGGAAAGCTTTCTTAAATACTCTCGAAGATCTTCCAAAAGAAGGAAAATTTAAGGAATCTCAGGTGAAAGATAATCATGCTAAGGAAAAAGATAACAATATCGTTCCTATGGCGGATGCGCAAGTAGCCTTTTACAAAGGAAAATTGGAATTCCCACCATTTTACTCACGCTGAGAATATTTGGTAAAAATCTCCATAATTTTTTAGTAGACTCTGGAGCATCTACTAATGTGATGCCTTTGTCTATATGTCAAACGCTAGGATTAACTCTAGCAAGTTCTTTAAAGAAAGTTATGCAACTCGATAAAAATGAAGTAAATGTAGTAAGAGAGTTAACTAATATTCACATGCAACTAGCATCAGATCATAGGATTCAATATTATATAGACATTCAAGTTGTCAAAATACCTGATACTTATGGTATGTTATTGAGTAGAGATTGGTCTAAAAATTTGACTGGATACATACGTGGCCACTGATTTCTCACATATGTGGCTACCATGGAAGGGAGTTCCTAATCAAATCAAAATCAAAAGAGAACCATGTATGAAATACATGATCACTGTTTATGATTAGAAAAATGAAGTTCTATATATTGATTTAGAACCAGGAGTTTATAAAATATGAAGTTTTGGAGTTAAGATAGAAGAAGTATTTACATGTAATGTTAAAAAACATAATCAACTAACACCTGGAACAGATGTTTTAGTTGAATCAAATTTTGATTTTTAGAAGATGAAAATAGTCCTTATGATAAATTTTGGAAGAATATTGTTACAGAAGCTCAAAAGGGAAATAAAATTAAAATTTCACTAAAAGGTTTGTTGTTACAGGATTGGTGCAGGTTACATAATCCTGCACATTCAAAAGATAGTTGCATGATGTGTCTGGAAATAATCCACAGGATCGAAAACCAATACTATCGAGAACATGACAAGATAAAAAGGTCTGAACTAGAAATACATAAAGATATAATTCAAGTTACACAGACTGAAAAAGCTAATTCGATGATAGTTAAGAATGGTAAGTTACAAGCTACCGATAATCAAGCTTGGATTCTTAAATTTGATGGATCCAAATCTAAAAAAGGAATTGGAATTGGAGTTGAGCTCATCATCCCACCAGGTAAATCTTTTCTTGTTGCTTATTGATTACAATTTCAATGTACTCATAACATGGCAGAATACGAAGACCTTATACATGACATGTTCATCGCTATCAAGAAGAAAGTCAAAATTCTCAAAGTGTTTGGCGACTCCAAATTAGTAGTTAAGAAAGTTCAAAAGTAGTACATTTTTCACTACAAGCGATTGTCCAATTACCGACATAGAGTGTGGGATCTGATAGAATATTTTTATGCATTCAACATCACTCACATTCCAAGAAGATTTAATCAGAGAGTCAATGCTTTGGCTACTACTGCCAACACTTTAGAACCTTTTGATGCGTCATATTTGAGGAGATTCACAGTCGAGCTAGTACAGTTACCTTTGGTTCTTGATAATGTTACAAATTTGTAGTTGTTCGAAGATAACTGACATATACTAGAAAACATCACTAATTCCGGTATCTTCGAAGCACAAATAATTGAGGAGATAGATCGTCCTGATGATGAAATCCAAGATGAAGAACTAGCTCAAGTCAAAGATAATAATATCCTGAAAGGGATAATTGAGTTAGAACAACTATTTGAAATTGATCAAATAACTAGACATAAAGATTTTCCCCGAAGTGATGGGGGACAATCTGAGTTATACAATTTGCATACTAAAGAAGACCCTAAGAATGTGCTCATAGGAAAGGTTTGTACTAAAGAAGAAAAGATAAATATTGCTCAGGCACTTAAAGATTACTGGAACATTATAACATGGACATATCAAGATCTAAAAACCAATGATACTTCCATCATCATGCATACAATACCATTAAATCTTGATGCAAAGCCTTTCTGATAGAAACAACGCCCAGTAAATGGACTTTTAGAGCCATTAATTCAAAAAGAGGTCCAAAAGCTTTTATTAGCTAAAATAATTTTTCCTATCAGACACTTTGCTTGGGTGGAAAACCTAGTGCCCATAAGGAAGAAGAATGGAGATATACGGTTGTGTGTTGATTTCTAGAATCTCAACAAGGTGTCTAAGAAAGATAATTATTCACTACCCTCACTAGAAGAAGTGTTACAAATAGTCAATGGTTCAAATATGATGTCCTTTTTGGATGGATTCTCTGGATATAATCAAGTAATGGTGGCAAGGGAAGATTGGATGAAAACAACATTCACCACAAAGTGGGGGACTTTTTCTTACAAAAGGATGCCATTTGGATTGAAACTTTGGAGCTACATTTCAAAGGGATTTGGACTATGATTTTCTTGAGTTGATAGGAAAATGTATTATTATTTATATGGATGACCTCACAAAATTTTTGAAGAACAAAAGAGATCATGTTCCAGATCTCAAAGCAATATTGTAGAAGTGTGAAACTTATGGAGTTTCATTAAATCCTAAGAAATGTATTTTCGGGGTGACTGAAGGTATTTTGCTGGGACACATTATTTCTGAAAGAGGAATTTCTATAGACCCAGACAAAGTGAGTGCACTGCTCAAGCTACAGGCCCCAGGAAGTAAGAAAGAATTGAAATCATATTTCGGTAAGATCAATTTTGTATTAAAATTTATCACTGGATTTACCAAAATAGTGAAACCACTCAATAATATGTTGAAGAAAGATGCAAAAATAGAGTGGAAAAATGAAGCTAAGATCGGCTTTGAAAAACTAAAGACTCCAATTATAGAAGCACCGATATTGGTAAATCTGGATTATGTTAAACCTTTTTAAGTTTACTCTTTTTCTTCTAGTCATACTTGTGTAGCAGTACTAACATAGAAGGGAAAGAATAAAGAAGAAAATCCAATTGCTTTTATAAGTGCTCCATTTAAAGAAGCGAAGCTAAGATATACAAATGTTGAAAAATAAGCCTTTGCTTTGGTGAAAGCAATACGAAAATTTAGACATTATATCCTCAGGAGTATAGTCAAAGCTATTGTTTCAGATTCTATAGTCAAAATGTTATTAACATAGAGTGAGTTCAGAGAAAAAAGAGCCAAATGGGTTACGATCCTGCAGAGTTCGATCTAGAAATCATACCCATGAAATTGGTTCAGGGGAAGGATTTGGTCAAATCTATTGCAGAAATAGATCCACAAATCTCTAGTCAACAATACACTTTGGATGTAAAAGATCAAGAAGACTAGTATTCAGATATATGGGATTATTTGGTTAGCCATACTTGCCCTGATCATATGCAAAGAAATCAAAGAAGAGCTCTTAAGATAAAATCGCAAAGTTATATGATCAAAGGAGGATCTCTATTCAAAATAAACCATGAAGGAATTTATTTGAGATGTTTGAATAGAACAGAAGTGAATGAAGTGTTGCAGGAATTGTTTGATAAGTTTGGAAAAACTCATGGGGCACCTTTAGCTACTGCACACCTCATTTTGAGAGCTGGTTATTATTGGCCAATGATTTTTAAAGATACATATGAGCATGTGAAACACTGCTATACATGTCAGAATGCATCAGACAAAGGAAGATTCAATGTTCAACCATTACAACCAGTGATGGAGATGCATCCTTTTTCATAATGGGGGTTGGATTTCATTGGAACTATCAATCCTCTATCATCTGTGAGCCATAGGTTTATATTAGCTACTATAGATTGATGCACCAGATGGACAGAAGCATGTCCTAGCAAACAATGCACCACAGAGGTGGTAATCAAATTTTTGGAAGAGAATCTCATTACCAGGTTTGGAGTACCATACGCACTGGATGTGATAATGTCCCTGGTTTTTCTTCATTAAATTTTTCCAACTGGACATTTGAATATGGCATAACGTTAAAATTTTCATCTAACTATTATCCGCAAGGAAATGGATTAGCAAAATAATCAAATAAAATTCTTTGGGATATAATTAAAAAAATGATTGAAAAGAATCCTAGAGAATGGAATTCTTTGCTGAAATTCTCCCTTTGGGTAGATCGTACTAGGATGAAAGCCACATTAGGGAATTATCCTTAACACCTAGTTTATGGGGTATATCCCATATTACCAATAAATTTGAAAATCCCTACTTGGCAGTTCGCCCAGGAATACATTGGATTAGATGATCAAACTGAAGCTCGGTTATTACAATTAATGCATTTGGATGAAAAACATACTCGAGCTATAGACCATTTTTCTAGACACCATTCTGTGGTAAAAAGATGGTTTGAGAAAAGGGATAGATTAAAAACTTTTAGAATATCTGACTTGGTCCTGTACTAGAACAAAGCCCATGAACAAAAAGGTGAACATGACAATTTTGACAAGTTATGGACATGTCCATATCAAGTTTCTAAAATTTTAGGTGATAGCACCTATAGACTGAAGTCTTTGATTGGTGAAGATATCCCATTGCCTATCAATGGGAAGTTTTTGAAGCATTATTTCCAAACAGTTTTGTAAATAGTTTTTTTTTAGGTTAGTTTTGATGTTTTTTTGTAAATGGTCATTTGTTGCTTTTGTTTTGTTTATTTTTTTATGGGTGTCGCGTCGTTGGATTTTACAACAATTGGAAACTTTTGAAGGTGAACAGGGTAATACAACTTCAATTCTAGAAATTCAATTTGTGTCCTGACCGAAAATAGTCCTTTACTTAATAGTTTGAGAATTGTTCGATTATTTATACTCTAGTTAGCATGAATCATTCAGTTGATGTTGAGCTACAAACGCACACATTTTTAATCATTCTACTTAAAATTTTGGGATAGCAGTTATTTGCATTGAGTGAAAAATTAAAATACTACCTTTTCTACCATTGTAATTCCCAACCTAATAGCGGGCTTCATTGCTTGCAAGTTGAAAAATGAGCTCTCAATGAAATATCAAAAGAGAAAAATGAGCTAGCAGTAAAGCTATGTTTGGGGGAATTACAAAGATAACCTTCTCAGGGCTATGGACGCTTGACTGGCAACAAGGCTCTATCCCTGGTTGGCTTAAAAGGAATTGTCAAATTATGTAGGTCAATGAAAACAATTGCTATGTCTAAGTTTACTGTGGTAGAAATAATCAATTGCACACACATGAGCTCAATAATACTTAATCGTGCATGCTAGTTGAAGTGAAATTTGAATATTGGAATGAGGACCTAATGATTTATAATTAGAAGACTAAAAAGAGTTGGTGCACTAATGTTAGATCTAGAATTGACTTTATATTATTTTTGTTAGTATTGTTGGTTGCTAGTTGTTGTGTGGTCTCACAACACGCCCCATTTTTCCCCTTGGAAAAATGTGGACCCTTTTTTTTCCCTTTTCCATTTTCGCTTCCACTTGCTTTGGCTTGGTTCAGTGGGTTGGTAAATTGCAGTTTTCATTTTTAGTCTGCCTGGTCTTTATTTTAATCCTTATTCTTTCCCGGATTTGGTGTTGCGGTCTTTTCATGAATTTTTAATATTTTATCAAAAACTAGAATCTCGGAGTTGTTGCGGCTGCATCAAAAGAAAGTTGTATCTTCAGTTGATCCTAGTACCTCATGTTAAGTCATTAGCCAAAAATATTTTAACCCCAGTGATACCTTTTTTTATCAGAGTCTAATTTTTGTTGTTTCGTTGTCTTTTAGTCAAAACATGGAAATTGGAGGTCCTACTATGAAATGTTTTGATTATTTTTATCTCTCTTGAACCCAGTTCCCGGTCTCTTCTTTGTTCCAGTTTTCTTTAAAGCTTGGAGGTAAGTGCTCCAGTCCCTAGTATTCTTTTAAAAATTTGGTATCGAAAGTTTAAATCCTGATGATCACAATTGATCAAGTATCTTAAAGGCTTTTGCCTCTTACAAAAATCAAAGTGACACCAGAGTGCCACATAAGATCTTCACGACAGGGTATGTGCAGGATCATGATGGGCCAAAAAGTGGCAATATGATGGGTATGTGGCTGACAACTTTTTTTAACCCAAAATTGATGAAATGAAAAGGATTTTTAAAGGAGATTCTCAGATTTCCACCAATATAAATTATGCTTTACTTTGAATTTAATAAGTAATTATTGTTCATTTTCTATTCAAATTATGACTAAAGTCCGATTGATAGACTGATTGAAAATTTTACAACTTTCAAACAGTATCACATTTTTTGAATCCAAAACATGCCACATTCTATGCTTTGCATACTATAGGATTAAAAAAGAAAAATTGAATTTCATGAAGTTTTGACCAAGTTAAGGTGGTCAAACATATGAGTTTTATATCTTTTAAAATTTTTAATAAAAAATCATAATTAATTATTTACTTGGAAAAAATTACAAAAAATATGCATCACATCGAGACATGAGTCCTCTACTTATATCTAAAATCTTATAAAAATTTATATCATTTTATTGTGGTTAGGGTGGTCGGAGACACCTACTTCTTATTTTTTCCCTGAAATTTAAGTATTACTACATTGAAATTTCAAATTTTCACCAAATAGATTTTTTTTTAAACAAACCTAGTAGTTTAGAAACTACATTCAATTTGCTACAGATTCTATTCTTACATATTTTTGAAATAATATAGATAACTTATTCAAATTTTTACGTCAAGTTGCCTAACTCTGATTTTTCTAAATTTTTTGCCACTTAAGGGCCTGTTTTTTCCATGATGATCCTGCACATACCCGCCATCTTTCTCCTCTAGTAGCGTGCCCACACAAAAACCTAGGCATTCATAATTTGAACCCTAATTCATAATTATGACACCTTTATTCTAGAAATTAATGCATTATAACAGGTAATTAATGAAGGTGGATAACTACTCATGTACTTGGCATGACCTCAAGCATGTAATTTCTTTTATAACACTCCATTTCACGTCATACTGCAAATTTGCAAAGGACATTGAAGGAACGAAATAATACTGGTGTGCAAGGAAAGGTAAATTTTGAGAAACTAAGAACACAACTGCCAAGGGTTTTGAGGCTTTATTATGAAGAGATTGTCATCATCAACCAAAACCAGGTATGCTTTGAATCGCCAAAATTCTATTAATCATTTTCACGCACAAAAATATCAAAAATGTTATTTCCCTTTGAAAATTGAAATGTTGATTGTTCTTGATTTGAATTTAACCAAAAGGTGAATTGAAAGTTTTATAAATTTGTAAGAAAATTTGGTTAAATTTAACCCTAACTTGTACACAAGACACACATTTGAAAATGCAGAACACACCAGCAGAAATGAGTACTTTTGAAGCAAAGATAAAAGATGAATTTAAATACCACAGTTCACAAGCAATACCAATTGGCATGGTAGTTACAAATACTCATATGGGGTGGTCTTCTGATGTTGAAATTCACACTTGGGTATGGCAAGAAAATGCTTCTTAGTGTGCCAGAAATGTTATAACAAATGGGTTATTTGTAGCAGGAGGGTTTCTACCAGCAATCGAGGCCCCTGAATTGGTCATGGAATGTATGAATCATTATGACCCAAAAAAAAGAATTATTGAGGGGAGAATTTATGCAAATCTCTCTGAAAAAGGAATTACATACATATTTGGGCTCCCTATATTCACTCAGATGTACAACATTGATATGAGGGAAAGGGCCAAAACTTACCAGAATGTTGAGGAGTGCAACAGAGAAATTATGAGTACCCAATGGTGAAAAGAGAAAATTACAAAATAGAAAAAAGTAATTCTAAGGTTTATGTTCAACCAACATGTTCAAGATGTTATAAGTATGCTAAGTAGGATAGTTGGGTTGTGAGATGCCAGTAAGTTTGAACCATTGATGTTTGTAATAATATCTAGATTAATGGATAATCCCATGCAAATGCATTGGGGAAAGTTTATTAGTGATAGATTGCACAAAAACATAAAGGCATTTCCCAAAACCAGATGTTTTTACATGTCTTCATATCTGATTTATTCATGCAACATGAGGGCAAGTAAACAAAGGTTGAAAAAGATTGAAACTCTGCGCAAAGAAGTAGGAAATAGCTTAATATATGCTCATTTACCCCAAATCACTATCCATGGATAAAAAGAGCATTACAGAAAAGTTAATGATGTGTTTTCCATGTAGCTAGTTACAACAATGGAAGGTGAAAAACCCAAAAAATTTCCTTGGAAGCACAAAGTGTTATTAGACTGATGGGAGGCTGATACATTTAGTTCCCCACTTACTCTTATATTAGGATGGAAGGGTTTGATGGAAATCCTTTCATGTTGCCTAGGTATCCTATAGAAAAAACTATGTTACTAGAATTCATGAGGCTATTAAAGTCGTCTCAAGCTCTTTATAGCATCGCTCATAAGAGGGCTTCTTTTAGATTTCCTATTGTGATAGGGAATTATAAATGTAGTGCAATCAGGATAGCTAACTTGTGCAAAGAAGAATTGAGAACATATAATTTTGAATATTCCCACTCTAGAGGATGTATTATGATCCTAAAGGGAATATTTCAAAGAACATAGCTAGTTATCATGCTCATGTCCAACATCTAGAGGATTATTGGCTAAATTGTGAAGATGAGCACATAGTAAGGAAAATAAAATATGAAACATTGTCACTAAAATCTACTTGAATTCTTATGCTTCATGATATCCCAGATTAGTTGGAAAAAGATGATGTTCAAGTGTTGAGTAAAACTTACAATGAAGAAAGGGTGTATGATGAACCTATCTTAGAATCAAACTACAATGGTGAAGAAATGACATCAATTGATGAATTCTCTGCATCGATTATATTAAATACTCAACACTGGATAAATGATTTTTGTAAAGTTTTAAGTGAAAAAGGAATTGAACCCACATAATCATAGGATAAAAGAAGAAAAAAAAGAAATGAAACTACATTTGAGAGTGGGGAACTTGCTAAGAAGAAGACGAAAACTAGTAAGATAGTTGCTAGCATAAGAATTGAAGAGAAAACCCCTGAGGCATCAAGCCGAGGAGTTTCACTAAAGCCAGCGGATAAAAAAAAAAGATGTCAAGTCAAGAAAAGTTAAATCAAAAGTAAAACCTAAAGGTGCATCTTCCTTGATAGGGTAGGGTTGGATGGAACACTCAATGTCCCATGCTCTGGGTCTCACCTTGGCAAACCCCTTTGGTGTCTTTCTCCTCCTCCTTAACCTATAGGTCCTAATGCTTGTTAGGCACCCCTAGTTCTCCTAGACAACCCTACTATCATCTCCATTTCCCTAACCAAGCCAATCTTGGTACTCTCTCTACCCTTCACTCCTTAGCCCTTAATCTTCCTAAAGGCTAACTAAAACTCCAATCTTCACTACTTGATGCAGGGGTGTGTGATGTCTTCCATGGATTCAAAACCATCTCTCTAGGGTTCTTGATCATTCCCCAATCACCAATTCTCCATCGCTCACTCCAAACCCTATTCTAGGGTTTAAGAAAAGCTACTAGCCCTTGAGCCCCTATTAGGCCTCCTAACTTGAGAAAAATGGAATTCACTCCAAAACCCTCCAAAAGACCTATGTTCTTTTCTTGGGATTCATGGTACCCTTTCCGACACCTTGAATATTTTTGGGGTTTGGAGCCTCCACTGTCTGTACATAGGCGTAACCCACACTTTACAAGATTTAGGGCTTTCTAGGCCATTTTCAGTCCATTCAGTGAACAGTCAACTTACTTCAGTCTCCAAATGGATTGGTGAGATCTCTTGCTTCCTGCCAAGCCTTTGTAAGACCTCCTACATCCACCACACACCTTGGTTTGCCAGGGAATTGACACCCCTGCAACGTTAGTGCTTCTTTTCCTCTATCTTTCCTAACCGGGCACTGTCAAGCTTGCCTAGGAAAAGACTTTCACCATGCTTCCTTGACACCTACAAACTCCTAAACCTAAAATATTTATAGGCATGGATATTAGCCTCATTCCCCATAAACTATACATCAGGTATAGTGGAAAACAGAGGTCTAAGACTCCATGATTAATAGCCTACTGGACTTATCAGCAATGGAGAGAAACAAAGCTAACTGAGCACAAAGCAAGAAAATGATAAAAGAACCTAACTACTGACCACACAAAGCCTGAAAAACAATTTTTACACGTGCCACACACTGTTCAGTGCCTGGAACCCTCCATTAACACTCTAAAAGAACTAAAACCCAAAAAATTACAAGAACTTCATTGTTTTTTTCATATCAATTGCAAACTCCAATGATATAAAACTTATCCAACCTCCATTCCAGTTCGAGGTCCATCATTTAAAGGTTCATAAGTGGTTACATCTCCCCTTGGTTGGACATAACCACCACATTAGGCCAAAATTGCACAAATGCAACATTTTGGGCTTTATTTCCAAATCCTAGTGATTCCTAATGAAACAAGTTGAGAAAATCATTCATTCTACCATAAGCTATTGATCAACCTTCATCCTAACATGTTCTAACACCTCTAACTCAAAACTAAATGGTCAACATGACCTTAAAGCATTAAAACACAAAATTTCATCCTAGGCTCACAAATTTTCCTAGTGCAACCTCATGCTTCCTAGGTGCTCCTGCACCATTCTCCCCCTCTCTGCCCAAACACTAAGGAATGGAAGGAGAGAGTAATGACAGGTCAATGCCAAACTTCTTGAACTGATCTTCTTGTACCCATGTGGCTTTTGATTCATGCTTGTTCTTCCACTTGACAAGGTGCTCCATGTACACCTTATGCCTTGTAGACTTTTGCACTCTTGACTCCAAGATCTTCTCTGCCTGAGGCTTGTCTTGATGAGGTAAGGATACATTGCTGATGTCCTTGAAGATCTCCTTACTGTTCAAATCCACATCATTGACTAATCCCTTGTATTTGATCAAGTCAGCTATGTTGAAAACTGGTGAGATTCCAAGATTGGTAGGTAACTCCACCTTGTATGCATTCTTGCCATACTTGGCCAATATCTTGCAGGGTCCTATTCTTTTCATTTACAACTTGGTTGACATTCCCTTTGCAACCTTGACTTGTTAAGGTGGACCATAACATAGTCCCCTACTGCAAATTGCACATCTTTCCTTGACATATCTTCCTTCTCCTTCATTTTTTGTGTAGCCTCAGTGACTGTCCTCTTTACTTGCTCCTGAATCTCCTTCATGGTCTGACTGAAGTCTTCTGCATGTCCACTTCTTTGTTCCATAGCTCCAAGATCTTTGAGCTCACATATTTCTCTTGGGTGCATCCCATACACAACTTCAAAAGGACTCTTCCCTGTGGTCTGGTTCACACTATCATTGTATGCATACTCAGCTTGTGAGATAACCATATCCCATGTTTGTCCATACTCCTTAGTTAGGCACCTTAAAAGGTTACCTACCACCCTGTTAACCACCTCTATTTCACCATCGGTCTGAGGATGGTAAGTTGATCCAAAAGATAGGTTGGTACCTAATCTTTCCATAGAGTCTTCTAAAAGTGACTCATGAACTTCACATCTCTGTCTGAAACAATGCTCAAAGGTAGTCCATGGATCGTTACCACTTCCTTGAAGAAAAGATGAGCTATGTAGCTAGCATCATGAGTAGTTTTGTAGGGAATAAAATGAATCATTTTGCTAAATCTGTCTACCACTACATAAACATTGTCAAAACCAGTCTTGGTCTTAGGAAGGCCTACCACAAAATCCATGCTCACACACTCCCATGGTCTGTTAGGAATGGGTAGGGGTTGATATAGACCAGCATTACTAGCTCCTCCCTTAGCTTTCATACACACAACACATTGTTCCACATACTTTCTAACATCTCTTGCCAACTTAGGCTAGTAATAGAATCTTTGCACTAGTTCTAAAGTCTTGTTGATGCCAAAATGTCCACTAAGACTACCATTATGCTTTTCCTGAATCAGATTTTCCCTCATTGACCCTCTTGGAACACACAACTGATTTCCCTTAAACAATAACCCACTTTGCAATGTATACTCTGAGTATTGGCTATGGAAATGGTTCTCAAAGTTAGAACTACCTTATAGACCTCTAAAAAGTCTTCATCTTCCCCATAGAGATCCTTGAAACTCTCTATGCCAATGCTCTTGATTTGTATCTCTTGCACTGTCAACAATCTCCTACTTAGTGCATCTGCTACTTTGTTTAGCTATCCCTTCTTGTGCTTGATGGTGAAGGTAAAAGCTTGGATGTATTCCATCCATTTCAAATGCCTATTACTCAACTTCTCTTGAGTGTTGATAAAACTAAGTGCCTGATTGTCAGTAAAGACTACAAACTCCTTGGGTAGAAGGTAATGCCTCTATTTCCTAAATGACTGAACAAAAGCATAAAGTTCTAAGTCATAGGTTGAATATTTCTTCTTTGCTTCATTGAGATTCTCACTAAAGAAGGCTATAGGCCTGCCCTCTTGACTTAACACTCCTCCTACTGCCACTCCACTTGCATCACATTCAACAGTGAACAATTTGTCAAAACTAGGTAATAAGAGAATAGGTTGAGTTGCCACCTCTTGTTTTAGTTTCTCAAACCCTTTCTCAGCTTCTTGAGTCCACACAAACTTAGTTTTTAAACCTCCTTTGATTGTATCTAGGACTGGTGCACATATACCACTAAAGTTCCTTATGAATTTCCTCTAAAATTGAGCCAATCCATGAAAACTTCTTACCTTTGTCCCTATGGTTGGTGTATGCCAGTTTAGGATGGCTTCCACCTTGCTTGGATCCATCTTCAATGATCCTTTGGACACTACAAAACCCAAATATACAAGCTCTTGCTTAAAGAACTCACACTTCTCTAGATTGATTGCCAACTTCTCCTCTTGCAACCTTCTAAGAACCAACTCCACATGTTTTAGATGCTCTTCTGCTGTCTTGTTGTATATGAGGATGTCATCAAGGTATACTACCACAAATATCCCTGTAAAGTCTTTAAGCACTTCATTCATGAGCCTCATGAATGTGTTAGGGGCATTAGAGAGGCCAAATGGCATAACTCTCCACTCATATAACCCATCATTTTTCTTAAAATTTGTCTTCCACTCATCTCCATCCTTGATTCTAATCTGATGGTATCCACTCTTGAGATCCAACTTTGTGTAGTATTAAGCTCCTCCAAGACAATCCATCAAGTCTTCAATCCTAGGAATAGGGAACCTATACCTGATGGTGATCCTATTTATTGCTCTAGAATCAGTGCATAACCTCCATTTACCTCCCTTCTTGGTTGCTAAGACCACTGGTACTGCACATGGGCTGATGCTCTTTTGAATCAATCCTTGATCCAACAACTCTTGCACTTGCCTAGCTACCTCTAGATTCTGGTCTGGTGTAAGTTTATAAGCTGCTTTGTTAGGCAATGAAGCTCCAGGTATGAAGTCAATTTGAAGACTTATGGCTCTCTTTGGTGGTAGGGTTTCAGGTGCACCTTCACTAACTATGCTCTTGTACTTCTCAAGTAACTTTTGGACTTCTTCCGATAAGACTGTCTTTTAAGCCTTGTCTTCTTCTTTAGGTTGTAACATAACCACATATCCTTCAGCCCCTTGATGTAGGTTGTTAAGAAACTCCTTCCCACTACTCAACATGATGTTTGGTGTCTTTGACTGTTCTTCTTCCTCTTCTGACAATGACTACAACTTGAAAGTCTTTCCATCCTTCTTGAATGAGATGGTGTTCTCTTTCCCATCATATATGGCACCTCTATCATATTGTCATGGTCTTCCCAATAGTAGATGTCATGCATCCATGGGTAACACATCACAAACTAACTTGTCCTTGTACCCTCCAATGGAAAATTCCACCGTTACTTGCTCATTCACTAAAACACTTTGCCCTTTGTTTAGCCATGTGACCTTGTAGGGGTTAGTGTGGGGTACCTTCTCCAATTTCAGTTTCATTACTGCCTCCTCTGAGATTATATTGTCTATAGAACTAGAATCTACTATGATCTTGGATACTTTACCAAGTATCTTGCACCTTACTCTAAAGAGAGCTCTCCTTTCTTTTGGTTCTTCCTTGACCGATTGTCTGATCAAAACTCTATTGAACATCAGATTCTCTCCTACCTCAGATTCAATATGACTGATCTCAGATGACTTAGGACTCATGGTGTCCTCTTGTGCATAAGCCACTCTCTTCTCATTACTTGATGAAGATGCTTTCTCCGGGCACCTATAAGTAGGATGACCTACTTGACCACAATGGTAGCATTTCATGTTTGCAAAGTAAGAACTGCTCCTGACTGCTCCTCTTCCTCTATTTGAACCTCCTTGAGCTCCTCTACTTATGTTATATCCTCCTCTAGAAGATGTTTCTTCTCCATGCTCTGTGAGTTTAGACTCTCCTTGGTTTCTTTGGTCATTTCCTCTGCCTTGGTAGCCACCTCGCTGCCCTCTTTGATCTCTTTGATCTCTTCCTTTGCCTCTACCCTTAGAAGCCTGTTCTTGTTTCCTCTTGCTTCTTTCCTCAATCTTTATGGGCAATTGGTAGCATTGGTGTACTGTCTTGGGGCTTAGAAGAGTCATCTCTTCTTGGATGTTCCATTTCAAACCATTAAGGTATCTAGCCACCTTGAGACTCTCATCCTCTGTCACATTAGACCTCATGCAAAGTTTTTGAAACTCCTTAGTGTATGTGTTTACATCTTGGTCTCTTGGTCTCTTTGCCTCAAGCTCTGTCTTTTCTTGTGTAACTGAATCTCATAGTCATCTGGCATGTATGCTTCTCTTACTTTGGCAACCATACCCTTCCAAGTTGAAATAGGCTGCTTGCCTTCC
This sequence comes from Sequoia sempervirens, assembly GCA_007258455.2. Taxonomy (NCBI): domain Eukaryota; kingdom Viridiplantae; phylum Streptophyta; class Pinopsida; order Cupressales; family Cupressaceae; genus Sequoia; species Sequoia sempervirens. The sequence continues at coordinate 11,592,991 of VDFB02000010.1, read as the reverse complement.
TTTTCCCTCTCTGTCTGAACAAATTTCCACCATGTCAAGGCAAAACCTCTTAGTCTTGATTTGTCCACCTTTACCTTCTATGCTTCAGTGACTCCATCACATTCAAAATGGTTTTCCATTCCCTCTATCCAATCCATGACTAGATCAGCTTCCATTTTTCCACTAAACAATGGTATGCCTTCAAGTGCTTTTCCACTCAAAGCCTTCAATGCTTTCAAGAAAGGTTCTTCTTTCAAAATAGGGTCAGGTTCAAGGGTGTTGTCTTCCTCTGCAACCTCTTCTTCCTTTGGTATCCTTCCTTCTAACTGCGCGCTCCTCATTACTTGCTCAAGTTGGGCTATTCTTTCCCTCATTAGCCTATTTTCTTCCTCCTGTTCTTCAACCATCTTAGCCAATTCTGAATTTGTCACCATGATGGAAGAATCACTAGACTCAACCTCTGACATATAAGATGCTTCCCAAATATTTTACTTGCTCTGATACCAATCTGATAGGGTAGGGTTGGATGGAACACTCACTGTCCTATGCTCTGGGTCTCACCTTGGCAAACCCCTTTGGTGTCTTTCTCCACCTCCTTAACCTATAGGTCCTAATGCTTGTTAGGAACCCCTAGTTCTCCTGGCCAATCCTACTATCATCTCCATTTCCCTAACCAAGCCAATCTTGGTGCTCTTTGTACCCTTCAATCCTTAGCCCTTAATCTTCCTAAAGGCTAACTAAAACTCCAAGCTTCACTACTTGATGCAGGGGTGTGTGATGTCTTCCATGGCTTCAAAACCATCTCTCTAGGGTTCCATATCATTCCCCAATCACCAATTCTCCATCGCTCACTCCAAACCCTATTCTAGGGTTTAAGAAAAGCTACTAGCCCTTGAGCCCCTATTAGGCCTCCTAACCCGAGAAAAATGGAATTCACTCCAAAAACCTCCAAAAGACCTGTGTTCTTTTCTTGGGATTCGTGGTACCCTTTCCCACACCTTGAATATTTTTTGGGTTTGGAGCCTCCACTTTCCATACACAGGCGTAACCCACACTTTACAAGATTTAGGGCTTTATAGGCCATTTTCAGTCCATTCAGTGAATAGTCAGCTTACTTCAGTCTCCAAATGGATTGGTGAGATCTCTTGCTTCCTACCAAGCCTTTGTAATACCTCCTACATCCACCACACACCTTGGTTTGCCAGGGAATTGACACCCCTGCAACGTTAGTGCTTCTTTTCCTCTGTCTTTCCTAACCAGGCACTACCAAGCTCGCCTAGGAAAAGACTTTCACCATGCTTCCCTGACACCTACAAACTCCTAAACGTAAAATATTTATAGGCATGGAGCTTAGCCTCATTCCCCACAGACTATACATCAGGTATAGTGGAAAACAGAGGTCTAAGACTCCATGATTAATAGCCTACTAGACTGATCAGCAATAGAGAGAAACAAAGCTAACTGAGCACAAAGCAAGAAAATGATAAAAGAACCTAACTAATGACCACACAAAGCCTAAAAAACAATTTTTACACATGCCACACATTGTTCAGTGCCTGGAACCCTCCATTAACACTCTAAAAGAACTAAAACCCAAAAAATTACAAGAACTTCATTGTTTTTTTCATATCAATTGCAAACTCCAATGATACAAAACTTATCCAACCTCCATTCCAATTCGAGATCCACCTTTTAAAGGTTCATAAGTGGTTACATCTCCCCTTGGTCGGACATAACCACCACATTAGGTCAAAATTGCACAAATGCAACATTTTGTGCTTTATTTCCAAATCCTAGTGATTCTTAATTAAACAAGTTGAGAAACTCATTCATTATACCATAAGCTACTGATCAACCTTCATCCTAACATATTCTAACACCTCTAACTCAAAACTAAATGGTCAACATGACCTTAAAGCATTAAAATAAAAAATTTCATCCTAGGCTCACAAATTTTCCTAGTGCAACCTCATGCTTCCTAGGTGCTCCTGCACCATTCCTCCACAACAAAAGCAAGGACTAAACCTATTATTGATGAAGAAGCAGGGGTAACAAAATATATTGGTACATAGACAAGGTTTGCATCTCAAAGAGTTGCAACATTATTTACTTCTCCCCCTTTTGTTAATATGACTAGTATGAAACAAGCACAAGGAGGAACTCCTATGGTTTTGGATGAAATTTTTGAGGCAGATGAAGCCAAAATTAAAGAACAGATGGATAAATGAAGTGTCATGTGGGAAAAGTTAAAAGAAAAAAGTCTAAGGATAAACCCATGGGACAACCAATGGTAGAAGAAATTCTAGACACAAGTTCCACTCCTATAAATGTTGAAGAAGAATAATTCATACAAGGAACACTTTCTTTAGAAGCCAGGAACCCTGATGCTCTTGAGATGAAAATAGGGGAGACTACAGGGCAGGATCCTATTGATGAAACAATTATTGAAGATAACTCTGATTCCCAATCTTTGTTTGGGAACAATCCTAATGATAATGAACAACCACAGGTCTTTGAAAAATTAGAGGAGGGCCAGGTTGAAGTTGAAAATGATGAAGCTACATAGGTTTCAGGTGATAAAGGTCAAAATGAAGAAAATATTGATGTGGCAGGATACAAGGAAAGTGACGGCCTAGAAGATGATATTGAACACCTGGCTAGACAGGAAAATATAAGTCTCTAAACAAAAGAGATAGTGCCAAACCCTAGTAATCTAGAATCTATGCCAGAAATTGTTGAAGAGATTCCTATTTCAGAGGACGCAACAAAGAAAGTTGAAGAAGTAAGAAAAGAAGTTCCTGATTCAATTGGAAACCAGGAACAAAGGAATGTTATAGAGGTAGAGCATGATGAGGATGCACTTGATTGGTTGATCAAGTAATTTGCTTCTCCAATGGAAGTAGAAATAGTGCCTCTGGATCTTAACAGTTTTATACAAGAAGTAGATACTCCTAAGCCTAGGCGCAGAGCTAAAGTGAAACATGTCATACAGAAGAATGTAGATGGAGAAAAAACTATCCATATAGCTACCCCAATGTTTGATAAAGATAGACATGAGATAACACCCTAGGAGTATAAGATAACAAGTATCAATCTTGAACACTCATCCTGGAGACAAGAGTTAGAAGAAATAAAGATGAATTTAGATGCAACAGTTGCTAGGGTGTAGAAGAATAAAAAGAAGAAACAAGAGTTGAAAGAATAGGTTTCTAGCCTAGAAAGTTTTATAAAGTCATTAAGCCTATCTGATCAAGCACAAACTAAATTGCCCCAAAATCTAGTAGTAATGTCACAAGAATAGGTGGATGCAATTGCAATAGTTCGCTATAAAATGAATGTATTTGAAGAATGGATTGAGTATTGGGTGAGGCAAGGAGAAGAATATTTTATAGACTCAATAGGGAAATACAAGGAAGTATACCATTGGTCTGAGAAATCTAGAAGATTTGGAGGTGAATGCAAGTTTCTCCAAGAATGGATTTGTGCTGAAAGGAAAGATGTTGGAACTCATGAAAATGGATATCCAAGAATTGATAAGAGAAAACATAATTTCAGAACAAGAAGTTCCATTGCCTGAAAAATAGAATAAATAGTTGAAATGGGAAGGTGACACATTGACACAATGTATAGAAAGATTTGAAAAGGTCACCGAGAAATGTAGCAAGCTACTTGATAAAGATCAAGATTTTATTGAGATGTTAGCATGTCAAGATTGTGATACCCAAACGCTAGGATAGGAGGGTAAAGAAGCAAAAGCATTCAAGGAATGGATTGAAAGGATAAATAAAGACCATGTTCAATTGTTAACCCGAGAGGTCATTGATGAAATCATATGTGTACATAAAAATGGCCTAGACCCGCAAACCATATTTTTCTATGTCTTATCATATGTCGTTTATACTCCAAATTCAACTATTAATTAAATAATTCATAATTGTTTAATTAATTCATGTCTTTTATTCCTCTTGATTATTTAAATAAATAAAATTTATTTATTTATTTAAAAGCATCACTAATTATCGAATGTCTCTCATAATTAAATAAATTTCTTAATTTATTTAATTATCCTTGTCCATTATTTCCTCCTGATTATTTGTCATTAATATCGCATGTTTTCTTATAATTAAATAAATTCTTTAATTTATTTAATTATTTTCCACCTTGGCTTTTTCTAATTTTAAATAGAGATATTTATTTAAAATTGTCCACTTTCCATTTCTTGGCTTTTTCTAATTTAAATAAAATCATTTATTTAAATTGTCCCACTTTCTAATTTTCTTGCTTTTTAAGTAAATAATTAAAGAATTTAATTATTTACCGTCACATGATTTTTCCTCCTTTTTGAGTTAAATTTATTTTTAATTTAAAATAATCTTTTTCCTCCAAAAATCGAATAACTTTTATTTGATTCTTGATTTTCCAAATCTTTCTTTTTCTATCCAATCTTTATCCTCTTGTCACATTTATTTTCAACTGTCGATTTGGTCTTCTCAAATTGGATCTTGACTGGTCATTTTAGAATTTTACCCTAACCCTAATTATGGGTTGTCATACACAATCTTGATCGTTGATTTTAGGGCATTCATCAACTTTAATTTTGGTCATCTGTCCAAAATTGCATTTTCTATAAAATGCCAATTTGGCTTTCATTTTTTGGAGAGTGACAATTCCTTAGTACTTCATTTTTTGGCATAATTGTTGAGTCTTAGGCAATCTCATATTCTAATCATTTTGTCATAGGCTTTACTTGGCATAGTTTAGACATTAGTTTAATGCTTACTATTTGGATGATATCATAGTAATGCATAGTCATTTCAAATCCTTCAAATCTTGTTTAGGACATTGTCTTTTTCATTAGATTGCTCACACACTCAATCTGAGGTCAACATCACATTTGCAACAAGTTAGAAGGGCTATGGAGGTGATTCATGGAGGTATCGAAGGTGATTCAGTATAATCATTCTGTTTTATTATTTTCCTTCATTGTGTTTCATAGTAAGCTTTGGTTTTTATGATTAAATTCTTTAATCTACTAACATACCATAAAATTATCTCAGTTACATTGGTGAACCTGACATTTTTCTTGCAGATTTTTGTACAGTTTTTTAGTTTTTTTTTGTTTTTGCAGGCACATGTACGGAATGCCACATTTGTTTATTGACAAGCCGCATTCACCACATTGTGGAAAATTCACTATCTACAAGACACATTCACTCTCCTACACCACATACGTCATCCAGAAAGCCACATTTGCTAGAACATGACACATTTGATTCCCCGAACGATGCATTTGTCTGGTAGATTCTAGAGGACGGACCTACGACGCATTCTCTTTGCTGTGATGCATTTGTCTGGTAAACTTTTTCTCTTGGGTTTTTTCCAGATTTGACTTGATTCCCTTTTTGCATTTTATTTTTCCTTTCTACAATCTATAGTTTAGGTGTTTCTTTTTTGGTTACTAATCATTGTTGGCAGCGTGTGGCATTTAAGTTTTGTGGATCCAAGACATTTTGTTCAAACTACTAACTTGTGGTTTTGTAGATTACTTTGTCCAAGAATTCTAATTTTGAAACATTGTGCTTGTGATTTTTTAGATTAGAAAACACTTAAATTGTTGCACTAAAAAGAACATGTGTTTGATTATGATTGATTATGCTTGAAGGTGGTAGGTGACTATGCTCTCACCTTGTGCAAACTAGGTGATCAGAAAACCAGACCTGACCAGACCTGCCTTAATTTTGTGTAACCCTTACGATGCAATAATCGAAGTATCCTCTCCCCTTGTGCATTCATGTGATCCTAGGTGTAAGAGAAATGGTCATTGCCTCTAGAACTTGGGCCTTCCTTGGTGGGAAAAAGTACTCACCCCAAGGCGACTTAGACCAATAATGAATCTCTTTGGCCGAGCTACCCCCGATCGGTATATAAATGTGAATCCTAACGAAAATCCTAGGATTATGAGTACAAATGTGTCATACAAACAAAGTAGTACTCCTCAAAACCTTGTTGAGCATAACCTCTTTAGGTTGGAGTGTCTCCTAAATAGAGCTTAATCTTTTTCCCTGTGTATGGCCACTCCAATGGGGGTCCCGAACTAAATACTTTTGTGTAGTAGCCAAAAACCCTTTATTTGCTAGTGCAACAATGATCGTTGTGAAGGAATCCACATCTTCGTAGTCCTTAATAAAGGTGATCAATCTGCCATGGGAGTTTCATGGGGGTTGGAAGCTTGGTTGGCCTGAGAAGAGAGTGCACTATAAGGGGTATCCCGTGCAACCAAGCTTCTGGATTCACATGCTAAGGATATGCGATTGGGGAAAACCCACGTGGAATCTAGCAGATATTGTCCTGGCCTAACCATAGGATTGTGCTTGTTTTCTTTTGTGTTTGTCTACACTCAAAATATCATGCTTTCCAAGTGTTTTTTTTGGATATTGAAACAAAACAAGCAACACTTTAAACTGAAAACAATTTTCACAATCTACCAACATTTGACAAAAAACAGACTCTGCAATGCCTTTGCCAATTTTTTTTTGCAACGCATTTGACAGCTCGTAACACATTCACTCTGCTAAACCACATTTGTTGTCTCAAATTCCACATTTTCTTATTTTGCACCGCATTTGTTAAGTTCAACAACACAATCGCTATGTTGCACCACATACACTTGCTTAAACACCGCATCTTCCTGTTTTGCAATGCATTTGCTAAGTTCTCCACCGTAACCTCTCTGTTGAACTACATTTGCTTGTTCAAACACTGCATTTTCTTATCCCGTGATGCATTCTCTACATTGTAATGCATTTTAAGCCTAAAACGACACAATTTCCTGTGACCTCAGAAAACATTATCACTGTAAAAAACCTGAGGCTAAACAATTACAAACATATTCCATACATCTTTTTCTACAGTCTTTGTCAAACAACCAGATCAAGAATTGCTCAAATTCCTCCATCCTTTCATTTTAGGTTGCATTTTTAGTTTTCCATAGGTCTATCATTGCACTTCCTTAATTGTATCCTTAGGATTTACCATCATTTTAGGTCCTCATTTTGTAGATTTTAGGATAGGAATCTTTTCCATTCTTTGTCAAATCTTTGCCTTCAAAATTAAATTGTCATTGGACTTAAACAAAATCACCTCTTTAGTCTTTGTCCTTTTAGTGAGCCATTTCTACCTCAAAATTCTATTGGAAACCTCACTTTGTCATTTTGTTGTCTTGTCATTTATCCCTTCAAACAAGTCCCTTGACAATCCAAATTGAGACAATGATCAAACTTTGAATGGTTAGTAAGCCTTTCCATAATTCTACCAAAATTGATTGCACCTTAGAGTTCTCTTAGACCTTGCATTTTGCATTAGAACACTTTAGTCTTCCATCATTTAGTTTGGTCCTCATTATCACTTTGCATTTGACATCCTCTTTAAACAACATCATGACATACACCACCATGTCTTCCATTCAACAAACTCTTGATATGCTTGCTAGTCAATTTGAATACCAGTTACTCTGTAAAGGTCAAAACCAACAAGCTTTATACTTTAAGAGACAATTCTTCCAGTCCAAAAACCAATTTCCTTCGTACCAACAACCCATCAGCCCAAGTCCTCCATCCATCAACCCTCACTATCAAGAATCACTTAACAAAAATCCTACCATTAATCTCCAACACACATCTAATTATTACCCTTACCCTAACCTTGACAAGGGAAACCAACTATCCACTAGTCCATTACAAGTCTCCAAGTCCTATTTTAGTCAACCTTACACCGATCTAGTCCAAGTCTCCATGTCATATCCTTGGCCTTTACCAACTAATCCCATCCAAGTCTCCACATCCTATTTTAGTCAACCTTACACCAATCCAGTCCAAGTCTCCATGTCCTATTCTCGTCCTTCACATACTAGTCCATTCCAAGTCTCCATGTCTTATCCTAGTCCTTCATCCATTAATCCTTTCCAAGTCAATCCCTCACAAGCCACATTTAGTCATGAAAATTCTATCATTATCCAAATTCAAATCCTATTGTCTAAACTTGAGGATACATGTCAAAACAAAAGCCCAAAGAATGACATTATAACGTCACCCTCATGTCAAAAACAAGGTAGTCCATCCCATGACCCCATCTTTAATTCCATCTAAGAAGTCCTTCAAGGCAATCATGACATCCAAAATACACCTACCCTTGACAAAGACTCCAATCCCAATTATATCATCCATGACAATCCCCTCTTCGACCAAGACACTACCATTAACCAAGAAGTCCAAAATGATCCACTCCTTGACCTTTACACCATTCATGATCAAACACTTGATTACCATATCCAGGCCCTGACCATTGACACTTTCCAAAATGAGACACTTGCCACCATTGGACACATAGACGATCTACCTCAAGAACAAGAGTCTTTCACTATGGACATATTTTCAAATGATCAAGCTATAGCTTAATTCACTGGACTCCATGACACTGACCATAATGATGGATTTGACATTGACTTGGAAGCACCAATAGAATCTACTAAATCTAACATATCACAAGATCATACCAAATACGTTAATCAAGAATATGTCCAACATGTTAACGAAGCTAAGACAACCTATCAATTAGGATCGTCTACTTTTATCAGAGCAGGCTTCCTTGGAGATGAAAACATTCCAAGTAACAGTGTCCACATACATCATGATGGGTTAGCATCTTACTTTCAAGACAATAAATACCCCATCACAAGTAGAATCTGTCATAGCATGCAATATCAAGGCAAAGGACTACGCATACATGAACAAGGCATTCGAGAACCAATACAACTTCATGAAAATCCTAGACATCAAGGTCTTGTCTATTCCTCAGACAACAAATCAAATGATGTCAGTGGAACCTCCTTGATACTGGGGGCAACCTTGTCAGATACAAACATCAAAATGGAGTCCATGACTATTCCTTGTCATAAGTTTGTTGCCATCACCCCTTCCATCCACACCATAAACCATCATTCCCAATGTCCTCAACATTCCCTTTGGAACAAACAAAAACAAAAGTCTTACAAAGTCAAAAATCAAATGTCAAAGGCCATTGAATCAAATAAAAAGACAAGTGGACAAAGGAAATTAAAATGGATCCCAAAGACAAGTGGATCAAGCAAAGAAAATCTATCAAAAGAAAAATTCAATCACAATGTGGAGCCACAAGTCAAGAGGACTCCCACATATAACACATGGCCACCTCCTTCAAAATGGTCATCAAGCAAGGAATCTAAAGGTGTTGGTTCCAAATGCCATTCCTCCAAAATCTATCATCCCCCATCCCAGGTTTGGAAAATAAAAAGTGATTCATCCAAATGTCCAAACAACCTTTCCATGTCTACCATCATCCACCATAATCTTGCATCTCGTCTAAAGTCCAAATATCCCACCTTACAAATCTGTCACATCTTGGTAGCAACTCTTTACCACAAGCACTCTCATCGAACTCTATCGCGATGTGCGTATTTTTATAAGGCCAACTCTAGTATTGAAAAGGACCACGATGACATCAATCAATTGTATGCAAGCGCTATGATCCTGACAAGGAAACTACTTCAAAAAGGTCATTATTGGCATATCATGGCACCAGTCTCTACATCGGCACCGTCAGTGGATTCAAAACAATCAATGGTCATCTAAAGCATCAAGGCTATTCAAAAATATCAAAAAAATTGAAAAATGATAAAAAAATTGTCACCTTGATGAAAACTTGGAAAATAGGCATCTTGGTGACACCAAAAAAATCAAAAGGTCAAAAAAATAGTAAAGAGAAAAAATTCATCGAACAGTGAAAACCTGGAAAATAGGCACCCTAGATAAGTAACATGATGAAAACCTGGCAAACAGGTGTCATGTGTAAAATAAATCGTCTATGTGCACTTTACACTTGGGGGGAAAGTCATCTCATTTTCCCATGCCTTCCCTCATGACATTTACATCCGTCCATTTGATCCATATCATTTTTGTCCATTTTTTCCACCTACCTTGGTCTTGACATAAAACTGGCACACATAAATCATGCTTTGGGAAATCTCTTGACATGCCTATCCTTTGGTCATACACTATTCAAGAACTATCATGTCATTAATTTCATAACCTCATTATCCTTATGCAACATAGTCCTTGAAAATCATGTGACAATTCTCTTAGTCTCATGTCTCTCATCTTTTACTAGGGCGACCTCTCATCTTTTCATGTCTGTCACCTACCTTGGCTTTCCCTTGTCAAATGGTCTAAGGATACTCCATCATCCCATCTAGTCCTAACCAAGGCATTCCAAATGCAATGAGTTTCATCCATACATGAACATCATCCAAAAAATTCCTTGACTTTGTTCCTGGCCCAACTACAGACCTTAAATATTTTAGTTGCATTATTGTCATCCTCACGTTGTTTCGGGATGTGTCCTTCCCACGTCAAACAACGTTGTCATCACCTGTCAATTGGTATTCAGCTTGACTAGGGGAACAGTCATGTTTGTCCTTGGATTCTCATGCGTAGGCATCATTCACATGCATTTTTCGTGATCCTCTTAAACCATTCAAAAAGACATAAAAATTGAAAATGTCCTGAAAAAAAAAAGGACAAAAACATCAAAAAAATACCTAAAAATTGAAAAACGTCTTGAAGAAATCAAAAAAATCAAAACATGACAAAAACATAAAAAAATACAAATAACTGTCAAAATTTCAAAATAGCGTCAAATTCAATCAACGTCCAATTAGTCTTTGTCATTGTCGAACTACGTTGCCTTTGTGACTAAACGTAGGCAAGGCCATCTGTCGATGCGCCCCCGAGGCTCCCTAGGTCAGTCTTTAGCATTTGTCGCATAAGTCCAACAATGTCAATCCTGTCAAACATAGTCGCATCGGTCAAATGAGTCAGAAATAGTCAAATGCAGACATAAGTCAGTCATTTCAAATGTCAACATTTGAATCATGAACCAAAATCAAACAACATAGTCCAATCAATCATACAGTCAACATCAGTCAAATTTCCAAAACATAAGTCAAAATGTCAATCTTGTCACTCTTTGGTGCTCTCCCAGATGTGTCCTTCTTGGGCTTGGACCTCGTTAACATGTCATTGTCTTTTTTCAGGATGTGTCCTTCCTGATGATAGGCACCGTCCAATGATCAAAACCGTCAAAACTGTCAAACCGTAAAATTGTCAAACTATTAAGCAATTAACCTTTGGCAAACAAACATTGGAAAACACAATTAGATGGCTATTGAGCTTTTTGGTCTATTTTGTCTTATCTTTTGACTATTTTGTCTATTTGTCTTATCTTTTTATTGTCTTGTCTTTTTGGTCATGTTACTAGCTACCTCGAGGATGTCCCATGAAGGATTTAGAGATGTGATGACATATCATGACCTATTTTGTTTTTGTTTGACTGTTGTCTATGGATTGTCTTGAGAAAAAGACTGGGGAAACTTAGCCCTTAGTATGCATTAGGACATTCCTTGTTTTCAACTGCCTATTTTTGCAAGTGGATGACCTTGCACACCTTGGTCTATGTCATACCATGGTGTTTGTTGTCCATTTGTGTCATTTTTACCACCCAATGATGATTCGAGCAACGTCTATTAGTACTTTGGAAAATGTTGAAGGTTTCATTCCCATCCCACCCTTCTTCGTTTCCCCTCTAACATTTCATCTAGTATGCATCCTCATCATCCATATCTTTTTCCCTAACATTTCTTTGTCTCTTCATATTTTAGTCTTCTCATCAATTTCGAGAGCATACCAGTGTTCTTGGAACCCATCTGTCCTCTCGAGGGGGCATACCGCTACCCCCCTCGTCATTCTTCCTCATCCTATTTTGCACTAGGGCATATTTTTGACTTATTTTCTTTGTCACAATGCGACAAGCGACATTATGACAAAGAGGGTAAAAATGTAGACATAAAAATGGCCTAGACCCACAAACCACATTTTTCTATGTCTTATCATATGTCATTTATAGTCCAAATTCAACTATTAATTAAATAATTCATAATTGTTTAATTAATTCATGTTTTTTATTCCTCTTGATTATTTATTTAAAAGCGTCACTAATTATCGAATGTCTCTCATAATTAAATAAATTTCTTAATTTATTTAATTATCCTTGTCCATTATTTCCTCCTGATTATTTAAATAAATAAGTTTTATTTATTTAAATGTGTCATTAAAATCGCATGTTTTCTTATAATTAAATAAATTCTTTAATTTATTTAATTATTGTCCACCTTGGATTTTTCTAATTTTGAATAAAGATATTTATTTAAAATTGTCCACTTTCCATTTCTTGGCTTTTTCTAATTTAAATAAAATCATTTATTCAAATTGTCCCACTTTCTAATTTTCTCGCTTTTTTAGTAAATAAATAAAAAGAATTTAATTATTTACTGTCAAATGATTTTTCCTCCTTTTTTAGTTAAATTTATTTTTAATTCAAAATAATATTTTTCCTCCAAAAATCAAATAACTTTTATTTGACTCTTAATTTTCCAAATCTTTCTTTTTCTATCCAATCTTTATCCTCTTGTCACATTTATTTTCAACCGTCGATTTGGTCTTCTCAAATTGCATCTTGGCCGCTCATTTTAGAATTTTTCCCTAACCCTAATTATGGGTTGTCACATGCAATCTTGACCGCCGATTTTAGGGAATTCATCAACTTTAATCTTGGTCGTCCATCCAAAATTGTATTTTCTATAAAATGCCAATTTGGCTTTCATTTTTAGAGACTAACAATTCCTTAGTACTTCATTTTTTGGCATAATTGTTGAGTCTTAGGCAATCTCATATTCTAATCATTTTGTCATAGGCTTTACTTGGCATAGTTTAGACATTAGTTTAATGCTTACTATTTGCATGATAGAATAGTAATGCATAGTCATTTCAAATCCTTCAAATCTTGTTTAGGACATTGTCTTTGTCATTAGATTGCTCACACACTCAATTTGAGGCAACATCACATTTGCAGCCAGTTAGAAGGGCTATGGAGGTGATTCATGGAGGTCTCGAAAGCAATTCTGTATAATCATTCTATTTTATTATTTTCCTTCATTTTGCTTCATAGTTAGATTTGGTTTTTATGATTAAATGCTTTAATCTGCTAACATACCATAAAATTATCTCAGTTACAATATGGTGCAAGAATACTATAGCTAGATATGAAACAAAGAAAGTACAAAGGAATGCTAGTATACTCCAGATATCAAAAGAATACACTAGGCTCAAGTTCAGTTGGAAGGCAGTACAAGGGATTTCAAAAGAGAGTATGCATAAAATATGGAATGCTTTCCGAGAATATCAGTTCAAGAAAAGTGAAGAAAGTATCTTGGAGCATGAGGCCTAAATGATAAAAGGAAGTACCGGATATCGGATACCAGAAGTGTCATAGAATTTTTTTTTGTTATAATTGATTTTTGCATGTTGTTCCCAGTTTCGGGGATGTTTCTTGTCTGTTATTCTAAAGGATGTTGATAGCCTTGATTTATGTGGAGTATTGTGTACTAGAGGTCAAAAGTGAAAAGTGTTGTTGTCAAAGAAGTCAAAGCTTTTACTTCATCTAGAAGATTCTGATGATAGTTGGCGTATGCCACATGCTACATTTTTATTTTTTATTTATGATTCTCTGGATAAACATTAAGTTTTAACTTTTGAGGCCTTGTTCCTATAAAAGGCCATTTACTGCTTTATTTTTATTTTAAGTTCAAAATTTGTGGATGTCGGAAGTACCAAAACTTCTCTAAGTTTTGTTCTCTTTTCCTGTTTTTTGAATCATTCTGGTCTTAAAACTTGTATGCATGTAGAAATTAATCAATATCAGAGCCAATTTGATAGCTACCTATCCCATGAATCTTTGTAGCTGGTTTTGTTAGTTCATCCAAACAAGACTGTGTGTTGTGCCATTTAAGGGTGCATGCAGAACCTACTCAGTGTCCAAACTAAAACCCCTCTCTTTAAAATCTCACATCATTTTATATGTAGCTGTGAAGCAATCTGGTGAAGTATAAAGTGGTTCACTTTGATTTGATTAACTCTTTGGGGCATGTGTGGAGAATAACCATGATAAATTTTATTTTTCAGTATTTTTATGCTTTACTTTAGAATAGATGTTTAAATTCTTGAAAATGTTCCCAAAAATAGACAAATGGATGGAAATTTATTGAAAATCTTTCATTTTTTATGAAATTGTTGAATGCTTAAAGCTAAATCTACTTAAATGATAGAAAAATTTGTGGATGTTCATTAAATATTATTTCAAATCTTTCAATTCCATGATGTTATTTTATGATTGAATTGGAAATATGGTGTAGAATTCTTATGATTCTTAATGAAACTAAAAACAACCATATTCCCTTTAAGATTCATAGCAATATCACATCATACCCTAAAGTGAACCTAGTATGGTCAAGACCTGAGTACCAGAGACTTGGGATTGAATTGAACCAACCTTTTCCTATTAAATAGACACCCCTAGGTTGCCTCTGTTTAAGATCTTTCAAAAAGGATAGGCTCCTCACGATTTTCCTGTGAGGAATTTATCTGCACTATTGTTGCGAGTGACATTGCCATCAACAACTAGTTGGCATGTGGATTTCCTTTGTTTGACCAAATGTGCATTAGGATAAGATATTATTTTGTGCAGTTAGGTTACTTATGTTGTTCGGTGTATTTTCATAGTGTTAAGGATATACTGCATGTAGAAGGATGGTTAGAGTAGACTAAGGAAAAGTATGTAGGTAGTTTATAAATGAATTATTGTCTATTCTTTGTGATTGCTATAATGCATTTGGAAGTAAATTTATGTGAGGAAGTAAGAGTTGTTTGTGTTTAGGAAAGACTTGCATGAAGTAGTAGGAGTTAAGTAGAGGATCATTATTGTTCTGTTGTGAATATGGAACTTGTGTATAATTTGTTAAACACTTGGATGCATTTAGAAATTCATGGCACTTATGTAAAAAATTTATTGTTTGGAAGAAAAGTTAGTTTGCATATGCACATGTTATGAGGATAGAATGTATACTGAATGAAAGTGAATGTGAAATTGTTAAGTGGAGTTGTTAAGTAATCATGATGATCATGCCATTGACATTTAGCATCATGTGATATATGGAAAAGACTAGAGTAAGAGGAAAGAAAAACTGATAAAGGATTATGGATAATATGTAATGATATGAATCACATTAGTTATGGAAATAAATGTACTTATGGTATGCGATCTTTTGAAAAGTAATGGAACTGTGTATGTAATTGTACCCCTCCTATAAATTTGAGAACCCAATAACTATGCATTGGTTGTGTGTGGTGAATACCCCGTACTTGCTTGTGTGCCCATGGGATGGTGATACTGTGTACACATCCATGGGGAATATGTTGTATTTGTTGGTGTGGGATTAACCATACCAATATGTTTGATTGTATGTTTGTTACTTGATTGAGGGCCAACCCACGTGTAGTTGAAATTTATATATATAAGAGTAGCCAAAAGATAGTTTCACAAATTCTTTTCTTTTGGTTCTCTAGTCCCTCAATCCATCAAGGGGTAGTATTAGCCACAAAGTTCCTTGGGTGAAGTGTGCAGTGTATGCATATTGCAATGTAGAGCATTTTTAGCTCAACCGATCTTGAGGAAATGTACTCACTACTTCCCCTTATGATGGATCGAGGTACTTGATCCATATGTGCTAGCCTAATCCCCATAGTTTTGATTACAATAACATTGGTATTTATTGGATGATCATCTACCTTGTCTTCACGAAAGGGATGATATTCCACATGAGCTGCCAGTTGGGGGTCGGGTTCTAGGGTTCTAGGGACCTGCATGGATAACCTAATTGGAACTATGTGATGCCATGTGTCGCCACTTGGGGGCCAAGGTCTAGGGTGAGAGGGACCTACATGGATAACCCAAGTGGGACCATGTGCCCCATGAATATGTATATTTTGAGGTCCAACGTGTGGAGGGAGGTTTGTTACCCATGATGAGATGGATTCCATATCTACACATGTTCTGACATGATGCAATAGGCATGATGCCACACCCCATTGATGTTCTGACATAGTGTTGGGGATGATGTCGTGTTGCTGATGGTAGCGAGTTGGGCTCGAGGACACGATTCCACATGCATAGACATGTGAAGGTGCACTATGAGATTGTGTTATGATAGCCTACTTGTGTGATGAGCGTAATGGGGCCTCACACACTTGTAGAGGGATACTCATGTTTGCTTTCGACAGTGTTTGGTTTGGTTAACATATGGGTATGTCCTAGCCATGTATATACTACCTTTATGTTCCTTCTCCATGAGGTATCACTATGCGGGGTGTGTTATGCATGTGTCTACTTCCATGAAGCCACATTCACACTACCATGCAGAATACAAATAGTACATTGCTTCTTTGGCCGGTGTATGACCATGCCACACTGAGATGTGATGTAGGATGGGGGCTGAGATGTGCATCCCATGTGTGCATCCAAGGAGTCTATGGGACAGTTGGCTAGTCCATGCCACATGACGACATGATGCAGTGTGTAGTCAAGGAGTACACTGTAAGCCATGTGGATGGTGTGTTCACTCTGCACCACATGAGGGCTACTACTATAGCCTGACGTTGTTCCCTCCTTCCTTGTTTGGTGGATAGTATCTAGTCACGCAGTGTTGTACAGTACAATTTCGAAGATTGTGGACTTTCTTTATGGTTATTGATGATTTTATATTGATTGCGAAGGTCGAAACTTTGTTTATATTTGATTGTGATGGTTTAGCCACACCTTGTGATCTTATTTTCTCATAGCCCTTATGGTTAAATTTGATTTAGTGTTGAAATTGCACACATTTCTTGCTTTATTGTTGAAATTGAATTTTTATTTTCCCTTCTTTATGACTTTGGTGGCTAAACTAGTTTATCCTTATTATTTTCAATGTTGGTCATGTTTCGTATTGTGATTCCTCTCCAAGGACGTATGAGGCAGACTTGATGAGTGTATACGAGGAAGCAGACATAGGGAACCTTGAGGATGGGGGTATGTGAGGCTAGTACATAGGTAGGACCCAATACCCACTTATGTGTGATGACTATTTCTTAGAGGCTAATCACCTTATACAACAAGAGATGGGTCATTGTGGTCTTCTTTGGATGGTCTCATCATGTGTGTGTGGCTGAATACCATCAAGCCACTGAGTGTGAGATATGGATTATGTGAGATGGATATTGGCTCTTGGCTCATGAATTACATATCATGGATTAGTATGCGGCTTCCCAGTATCTAGATGGACCATTGTGTAGCCTTGTGATGTGATTCTTGATGATGTGAATTGTGTGTATGTGAAGAATGTATGTTAAATCATGAATGTAGTACTTATGAAATGATAAATTGTGTTTCCATGCTTCTAAAAAGGTGTAAAAT
The DNA here is from genome assembly GCA_007258455.2 of Sequoia sempervirens. Lineage (NCBI taxonomy): Eukaryota > Viridiplantae > Streptophyta > Pinopsida > Cupressales > Cupressaceae > Sequoia > Sequoia sempervirens. The sequence goes on along the minus strand of VDFB02000010.1, from coordinate 11,575,579 downwards.
CGTGATCTTTTGTTTAATATGTTATGATAATTAGTGTTGTAAAATGAATAAGGTGGAATGCCTTGTTTGTAAATGATGAATATTTAATGAAAAATGTGTGCTTTATAATTATGGAAATGTAGCATTCTGATGTATTGATTACTTAACATTGTAAAGAAAATGAAATGGTAATCCATTTGAACTTGACTACTTCTATATGTTATGTTAAAAGGGTGCAATGTTTTCTTTGTCCTGAAAGAAATTGATGGGTGTTAATGCTAATATGTATAGATTTTGAGTGGTTTATGTAATATGGAATCATTTTGAAATGAAAGCTCTAATTGTGTTATTATTGTGACTTTGAAAATTAGAAGAGTAGATTATGTGTGAAATTGAGTTAGAAGTATATATTCTTTTGCGATAATTTTTTTCCATAGGAAAAACTAGTGTATATTGTTTTGATGTAGCAAATCAGCTTTGATGTTGGTTAATAGAAATTTGCAATACTAATGTGTTATGTTTCCACCCTAGTTTTGTGACTTCTAGGAGTAAGTAAAGTTTTAGGGGGGAGGATGTAGTGCCCCTCCATTCTCATCGTGGATGTGTAGGTAGTTGACTTTAGAACTTGAAAATGAAGATGGGACATGAGCTCCTATTAGTGCTTTAGTGAGTATGATGTATATTGTCATGTTATTATCACTATGTAGAGACTTATTTGGATAGGTAGGTGATGCAATAGTATGTTGTTAGGATAGGTGGGAAGGGAAACATCATACCATTAGACGTATGGGGGACATACGGGAATGAGATACAATTGCTAGAGTTCCTTTCGTAGTGCATTGGCTATTATGCACATGTGCTTTAACTTGTATGTTTGAGTAAACAAGTACTAGGAATTGAATCCACTTGAATTGGTAGGTTTTAGTGTGCTTTGAACCCAATGGAATTAGTTGACTGGAGATAGCACTTAGTCCCCTACCCTAGCCATCATCCTTGAAGAGGATGAGTATCCGATTTGTTATCTTGTTAGTTTTATCATTTTGGTAGTCTGTGATGTTTCAGGTTTTGTATGTTGACCCTGGATAGTGGTCAGGTAATTTTTTTGAAATTTGGTTTAATTTGTCTAATAATATGCCTTTGGTTATTAAAATAAATTGGGGTATACCTTGAGTATGTATAAATAAATAATCACAATTTATAATAATATAACTTCATAATGTAATAATAAAATGAATAAATAATAATAATAATAATAATAAGGTATTGGAAACCATGACAAGTGTAAGATAAGAATAAATTATTAGTTTTAACCCTAAGTTAATATTGTTAGAGTCCACACTATAAAAGAAAAAATACATAAAAAATGGCTCTGCAATGGGAAAAATATGGCATCCCAATGACTATTTTGCAAAAAACGATAGGAATCTCTGCAACCGTGGCAGACCTCTCTACAGTAATCAGGGATTTCGACATCGGGGTCCCACTAGCAATCAACGAAGGCAACATGCAAACAAAACATATGAAAGAAGGCATAATTTTTTGAGACCAAACTGGGCACCATTTCCAGCCCATATGGTTTTTATCAAAAATGGCCAACCGATCATTGACATTTGTGAAGGAGATACCTTGTTTAATAGAGACTTCTAGAGAAGATGTGCTGAAAAAACTCGACCTTTCTGAATCAATCATATTAGGAAATAGAGGTCGAGTTAAAATCTTCCAAAAATAAGGGCTTCATAGAGTTACATGTAAAAGGAACGGGTTCTCAAGAAAATGTGGCGGTATCACATGTAAAAGGTGCAAAGGAAAATGTAAATCACCCTAGGCAGCAAGCAAATGAGAAAGGGTTTAGAGTTCCTCTGGCGAACAATAGGGAACAACAAAAAAATTATTTTGTAGACAATACCAAAGGTCAAAAAGGTGCTCCATTCAATCCAAAATCTCAAATATCTCCAATCCAAAAAGGGCCCAAAGAGAATGCACAAACGCAAATTCATCAAAGGGGTCATAAAGGGCATAAACTCAAAAGGAAGAAAAAAAAGTAATATCGATCAATAGGAGATCAAGTCTCTAACTTCAAGACTCAAAATCACTTTCCCAAAAAATAGCAAGCTCAGATTCAAGAAGATAAAGCCCTAAAAGTTATGGAATCTAAATTTTCCTTTAGATTAATTAAAAGATCTGATTTATAATGATTGGGAAAAACAAGTTTTTTATTTGAACGAAACAAAGGGAATTTTTGTAGTTATTTTTAATACTAAAACCCATAAAGATGCAATGTTCAAAATTAAATCATGGTTTTTTCAAGGATCAGGGTTATCCATGCAACCCTAGATGCCAAATTTTAAAGTAGAAGATTTACCCTTTAGATTCATTCCTTTTTGGTTCCAAATGTCTGATTTATGGCTTGAATATAGGGAACTCAATCTCATTGAAATAATAGCTAATCATGTAGGAATTTTTCTTATGTATGATTCAAAAATTTTAAAAAACTCTTCCAAACCTATTAGAACATGTGCTCTCATTGATACGTCCAAGGAGTTTCCAAGGAAGATCCAATTAAACTCAAATTTTGGCACTTGGCATCAACAGATACATTTTGAATCCCCTTAAACTATTTGTGCTCAATGTCACATCATAGGCCATTCTTCTAGCCAGTGCATGTTAGGATCTCCACCATAAAATTCTAATAGTTTGAATAGGGCTAAAGGTGTTGTGCACGAATGTAGCCAGATTATCTCATCTATTCAAAAAATGGATATATGCAATTAGAACACATAGCTTAATCAGGGGGTGTCAGATCAAGGGAATACTATTACTCAAATACACATGCGTAAGAGAAAAAGGGGAGCAGTGGGTATAGATTTGGGTTTCCTCATCAATCCCAGAGGAAATGAACAAGTCACTTTTTAGCTAAAATTTCCCAAAAACATAGAGAAATTAATACAAAATTTTTTGGTTCTCCACTCAACCTCTATTCTCCTATGGAAAAGATAAGTTCAGAACATCAACTCTCGAAAATAGTGAGAAAATTAATGTTTCAAGAAACACGGGATCATCTAGCTGCTTGGTCACTCAATGATAATGAACAAGATGAACAAGTCTACACTCAAGTGATTTCTAGCTTTGATAGGGGGAATTAGTAGCTTTCAGTAAGCTCACATCAGGACTCTCATAATGCTGAATTAGAACTTCTAGCAGAAAAAATGCTATTTTCAATTGGTTCAGAATTATCTGAAGAAATTGCAATGGAAGAAGATTTCTGGGAAAACAAGACTCAAGTAGATTTAAAGGGCTCAGATATTTTTGTAGAATCCTTGCAACAAGAAAGGGAAAGGAGAGGTCAAGAGGATATCACTATAGAGGTTTGCAATGATCAGTTTTTGTTGGAGATGTCAGGTCAGGAAACACATGAGGAAGTTCAAATGTTCAGCCCAGTAGAACATACATTTGTTGAAAGAAAGGAAAATGGGGAATTTTCTGAAGAAATAAATCTTAACAAAACCCTTTCCTTGTCTCAATCTTCATTTCAACCCTCAGTTAATAAATCCCTTGGGAAGTGAGGCAAAAAATCCAATCTTACCAAATTGAAAGAACAGATAGAGGCTAATGTATAGAACACAATCTTGGACTCAATACCAAATAAGAGGCCAAGGAGAGCATGTTGCTCTCCTCGGGCACAATGAAGATTTCCTTATGGAATATTAGGGGCATTAATGCCCCTGACAAGCGTGCTCGTATCAAGCAAAAAAGTGATGCATGTGGAGCAAATATCTTTCTTTTACAAGAAACAAAGACTTCAAAAGATGTATTTCAATCTTCAATTTAGAAATGGGAAAGATGGGCTTCAATGCACTCCCCAGCTCAAGGGGCATCTGGAGGTCTAGTGAATTTATGGAACCCAAATACTATAAATGTGAAACCTCATAAAAATGAAAATTACTGGCAGCTAGTAGAGGTGATAGGATTTGAAATAAATTTTTGGCTTCTAAATGTTTATGGTCCTACTTCAACTATAGATAAGAAGAATCTTTGGGATGAAATCGGAAAGAAAATAGGCTCATTATGCTCTAGGAAAATTGTGTTAGCAGGGGATTTTAATGTAATAACCTCTTTGCAAGAAAAGAGTGGTGGAATAAGCCCACCCCCAAGGGTAATGTTAGATTTTAGCATGTTCATTTTGGCCAATGCATTAAAAGATATTGTACCGGTTAATGATAAATATACCTAGACCAACAGGAGGAAAGGATTTCTGCAAATAGCTAAAATATTGGATAGGTTTTTGGTCTCTCCTAATTGGATCACTTCATCATACAGTCTATGTTTTGAAATCTTGCCTTATCCTAGGTCTGACCACTATGCAATTTGCCTTAATTTTGGAAATACCTCCTTTCCAAAAGTAAAATCTTCCTTCAAATTTGAAAGCATGTGGTTTAGGCATCCTCAATTCATGGATCTTCTCAAGAAATGGTGGACTAATGCCCCATATGAACAAGGTACCATGATGTTTCAGTTCAACTGTAAGCTAAAGCATGTGAAGCAACAAATAAAAAATTGGAATATACAAGTTTTTCAAAACATTTTTTAGCAGAAAGACTTGGTGTTTAAAGAGTTAACAGTATTCCATGAGAATATAATTCAAGACGGCTTATATGCTTCCCTTTATGAAAAAATTTCAAGAATGGGAGGAATTATGTGCACGAGAAGAGGTTTATTGGAGATAAAAGTCTCAGGAATTATGGCTAAAGGAGGGAGATTGTAATACAATTTTTTTTCATGCTTCTGCACAGATTAAGAAGGCAGCAAAATCAATTCAAGCAATTCAAGAGCTTTCTACAGGAAACTAACTTACAAGGGAAGAAGACATTAACAAGGAAGGAGTCAAGTTTTTCTTAGAACTTTTATTAGCTCCCCAAACTACAGATGTTGATAGAGCTAATGATGAAACTGAATTGTTGGAAACAATTCTTTATCTTATTAGTAATGAAGATAATACTTTGCTTATGATACATTTCACTATGGAGGAGTTAAAACATGTTGTCTTCTCATTCCCACTAGACAAGGTCCCTGGTCCAGATGGATTCACGACATTCTATTTTCAAAAAAATTGGGATTTCTTGTGTTTGAGCTCCTCTGGGCATTAGAAGTATTTAGGCAAAATGGGTCAATTCTTAGGAAATTTAATGTAACCAATATTGCAATTCTACCAAAGGGTAAAGAGCCTAGAACATTTATAGAATATAGACCTATTTCATTATGTAATATAGTCTACAAGATATTCACTAAAGCAATATATTTAAGATTGCAACCGCTCATTCCAAAGATTATTTCCCAAGAGCAAGGAGGGTTTGTCCCGGGGAGGGAGACTTATGAAGGGGAAATTGTGGCACATGAAGTGCTCCACACAATAGCAACATCAAAACTTCCTTCTTTTATCATGAAACTAGACATGATGAAGGCCTATGACAAGGTAGATTGGAAGTTTCTCAATAAAGTTTTGGAAAAGTTTGGCTTTCGTTCACAATGGCACAGTTGGATAATGTCATGTTTATCTGGAGCAAAATTTTCAGTAATTATAAATGGGAGTCCTACGGGTTTTTTTGGTGCCACACAAGGTTTCAAGCAAGGTGATCCACTTTTTCCTTTTCTATTCATTATTATGGCAGAGGCTCTAAGTAGATTCATACATCTAAAGCATAGTCAAGGCATATGGCATGGAGTGAAGATAACAAATTTGAGTACATATCAGTCACACACTCTCTTTTTGCTGATGATACTCTTCTTTTTGGTAAGTCTACTTTATCTAAAGCTAAGCAATTTAAACTAGTTCTGAACAAATATTCATTAGCTTTTGGGAAAAAAATTAATGCAACAAAGTCCAAAATTTATATCTTAAACACTTCAGATGAAGTGAAGAAGAAAATTGTGAAGCTTTTGGATTTTCAGGAAGCGGAATTTCCATGTACCCATTTAGGTATCCCTTTCTTTAAAGGCTCAAATAAAGCTCACTATTGGGATAAAGTAATTGATAGACTTAAATCAAGAATCCTAATATGGAAAGCAAGGTGGTTGTCATTGTCTGGAAGAATTCTTCTCATTAAGTTAGTCTTATCATCAATTCCAAACTATTTTTTTGGCAGTACTTAAAGCTCCATCATTTATAATTGCTCAAATTGAAAAAATTATAAGATCTTTTCTTTGGAAAGGAGATATAAATGAGCAGAAAAAAGTGCATCTAATTTCTTTAGATGGTCTGGAAAAAAGTAAGAATCAAGGGGGGGCAAGAATTCAAAATATCTTGTGGAGAAATAAAGCTTTTGGAGATAAACTAGCTTGGAAAATGTATTCCAATCTAGACGCTAAATGGGCCAAAATATTGCAATCCAAGTACTTAGACAATGACAATCCGTCAAGAGTCTTGAAAGTGGTTGATCCTCCAAAGGGATCTGTTGTTGGAATTTCATTCTTAATAGTAGGGATCTCATTTCCAAACTTTCTTCTTGGGAAGTTAATGATGGGAAAAGTGTAAAATTTTGGTCAGATTCATGGAATGGGAAACCTCCATTGTTAGAAAATTAGGATCTATAGGAAAATAGAAAAATTCTATCTGTAGCATGGGGTGAAAATTTGATAGACTATGTGCAATCAACCAACACCTTAACAAGAAAAGTTGAGTGGAAAAAACCTTCAAGCAACCTTCTCAATATACAACAGTCTGAATTTTTTTGTAAAGCGATGAAGGAAAGAGTAGTTTATCAGTCAGTAAAACCAGAAAAAATAATATGGGCAGCTTCAAAGGTGGGGACATACTCAGTAAAGGAAGGGTATGCAGTTTTAAGTCAATCTAAACATAACACACAACCACAATGAGCATTTTCTTTCTACTGGAACAATAAAGTTCTACCAAAGGCAGGAAGTTTTGCTTGGCTTTCCATTCAAAAATGAATTTTAACAAGTGATTGTTTAGTGAAATTGAAGATAATGGATCCATTTAAGTGCCCATTATGTGAAGAAGAGTTAGAATCAACATATCATTTTCTCTTTACAATGCAATTTTGCTCAGCAATGTTGGAATTATATCAAAAGTAAGTTAAATCTTTGCATTCCCCTTCCAAATACACTTTGGGATCTATTTCAAAGTTGGTTGTTATTATTCCAATCCTCATTTTTTGCATGCATTTGGTATGTGATTCTGGTTCTTGTCATATGGAATGTTTGGTGGGAACGTAACATGAGAATATTCAGAAAAAAATAAAATCTCTAGTAGAGGTAACAAACATGAAAATTGAAAAGGTGATCTCAGAAGGGGTCAACTCTTGTGTTCAAAAAGAGAAAATGACAAATTCATTGTTCACAATTGGGATAGTTATGTTTTGAAGAATTGGAAAGGAATAAAGTTACTGTTTGATGGTAGTTTACTCAAAAACAGTATCCGAAAAGTTGATAGAAATTCAGTCAAATGGATTCCTCCTCAAGCTGAATTTGCAAAACTCAATTTTGATGGAGCTTCAAAGGGTAACCCAAGAAACTCAGGGGTAGGAATTTGCATCAGAAACTCATCAGGGAAAGTTTTGGCAGCTTCTTCAATTCATTTACAACAAGGCACAAATAATAGTGTAGAAGCTCAAGCTCTATTATCGGGTCTAGAATTACCTTTGCAACTGGGAATTTCAAATATCCATATAGAAGGGGATTCAATGATAATTGTCAATGCATTTAGAGGATGTAAGATTCATAATTGGAACTTATGGTATATATTGCATAAATTATGGGATTTTTTAGACAAGTTTAAGGCATCCATAATTTCTCACACGTACAAAGAAGGAAACAAGGTAGAAAATTTTCATGCAGGTCTGGGAAGTGATGCACAGGAGGTTAGGGTTATAAATGATACAATCCAATTATCTATTTATCCACAACTAATTGAGTTAATAAATCAAGATGCTAAGGTATCTTAGAGAGCAGTTAAGTAAATCAAAGAATGGGAGGCCAAACTTTGTTTCAATAAAAGGAACAATGGTATAACTCATCTTCATCGTCACATGCTTATTAAGGTCCTCTGCCTAAAGCCTACGTGGTGTTTTTGGCTCAAGTTTAGTCAAAGAACATCTTATTCAGAGGTGAAATCCTACTCAGCTACCACTTGTTCTTTCAAAATGCCTTGGTGTAAATTTTTTTAGCAGGGCATTATGAGGTCACCCAAACATGATTACGCTTTACTTAAACCTCATAATTATTGGAACTAGCCGAGCAAAGCAATCGGTCCCATCTAGCACATTTCCATGCATGGAGATACTAAATGGATATTACAACTCATCGTCATATGCTTTTATCTAACTCTATTTTTTGTGTTTGCAGGTTGTTAGTACTAACCTTGCTTATCTTCTTACATTTGCATGTGTTTAAGGCAAGGTGGAAACTATTGGAAACAAGCAACACTGAGAGGGGGGGTGAATTAGTGATGTGAAAATTTTAATTCTTTTATCCTAATCTTTATTCCACTAAACACACTTAACCAAAATCAATATGCATAAATAGAAAATGATAAACCACACAACCATAACACAAGGATTTTTAGGTGGAAACCTTGTAAGGGGAAAAACCACGGTGGATGGCCAATCCACAATATGTTCTGAGTATACTCAAAAGAAGTATTACAAAATGAGAATACACTTGCATTCAGGTTAACTACCTAGAGATCACTGCTCAGAACATGGGGGCTCACTGTCCTTACAATAGTTTGGAATTGATCCAAAGGAAAATGAACTGAGTAGATAGAATCTACAAAATGCTTAATTGGAGTTCCGGTTTAGCTCTGATGACGAACTTGTGTCTTGTTGACTGGTAATGGACTTCTGCTCTATTCAGCCCAAGTTTGCACACAAAATATCTATGCACAAGTGAAACTGTGCATGATATCGATCAAATAAACCTTAGAGATTCACAACACACACACACACACACACACCTTTTTCATGCCTACAAATGATGTGACCGAACATCTAAATATATCCACTCACTAGGAATTAACCGCCATAGGTCAACTTCAACAAAACTTAATAACATTTGCAATTAGTTGGCCCAAAAACATAAATAATTCCAATGAATATCGAAACAAGTCAGCTACACAATAGCTAGGACCCATAATTAATTATCTAATAAAGATAATTCAGCTTTATACAACCGTTATATATCATTTACACTGAGTCGGCTCCAATAGGAAAATAAACTGAAAATGTCCTATCGGACCTCCAAAACCATGTAGCCACAAGGATAGCAAAACAAGATTCAATGATAAGGTGTTCCACATTCTTGAAAAACAATTTTAGAGATCCACAACATGAAGTGGTGATCCGGTGAAGCTATTAGACCGGATACCCTATTCTGTCGGTAACACACAATTTTCCACTTTAACTATCAGTGAGACTGAATGCATAACTGTAGAACAAAATGATGACAATAGTTTCCATCAATGACAACAGAGAAAACCAAAAACTACGTCCACACGAGCCATATGCAAACAATCTCCCCCTTTGGCATTGATGGCAACACTTAGTGAAAAATGACTAAGTGTCGAAACTGATAAACATTCTGCCAAAATACAAAATACTGCTCCACTGAAAAATATTACTCCCCCTAAGAATATGTTTGCATTTTTCACATACACTCTCCCCATTTGACATCAATGACAGAATTTGGGGAAAACAAAATTGCAAAACTATACAAGTATATTCAGAGACTTACAGAAATGTGAAGATGTTTGCAAAGAAATTATTTAGTACTTCTAATTTTGAGTCCCAGATACTCCTCAAACTCTCCAAAATGGTAATATGGCCACAGAGAAGATAAGTTATGGTTTTTGTAGCATCCAAACTTATGGGATCAGGAGCAGTTAGAGAAATTTTTGCTTCTTTCAGAGTGTTTTCCATTGTCTCAATTTTTGGACTTATCAGCTTCCTGAATTCACTTACTCCACTAATAACTTTTTCATTTTCAAACTTCAGAGTCTTTAATTGATCAAGCAAGGATATTACTTGACTATCTTTCTGACTCATACTGTTGGTCAAAGGATCAAAGGTGTTGGAAATAATAGCCAACTGTTGCTCAATATATTTGATCTTTTTCTCACTTGCTGCAGTAAATTTTGACAAGATTAGGAAAGAATTGTACATATTTCCTCCTTCAATTATGGCACCTGTGATATTTTTTATAAAAATTGCTAGTAGTTTCTTGTCCTTGGAAATAAGTTGGATTAGGCTTCCAATTATTTCCTACTTAAATTCCTTTTTCACTTGAACCTGAGCTGAAACCTCAAAAGACTTGAAATGAGAGTCTACAGAGTTTATCAATATTTTTAACTCACCAGAGGGGGATCTGGAGGGATCCATAACATGGGTAGGCATTAATTTCTATAAAACCGCAGATGCGAGTTTTAGTAGCTCACTATCTTCAATATGAGATTTCAATATTTTCTCATTGGCTTTATCTTGAGCTAATTTGGCAACTTTTAGCATCTAGATTGGAGACAATGTGGATAAGTTGATTGATCTCTCATCAAACTCAGAGTCTAATTCTGCCTTTTACTCCAATAGAGATTCCTTCACCTCTTCCAGACTGATTTCTTGATTCTTTCCCTTGCCAATCTTAGATTAAGCTTCCAAAATGATTTCTAGTAAATCTTTTTCTTCACCAGATACTTCTTTCACATCAACTACCACCTTACCTTGGACCTTAGTCACAACAGGTGTGTCAGTGTTTACATCATTGGGAGAAGTTAGAATATCCTCAAATATTGGAGGATCAAATACATTAATGTTCTCATCATTTTCATTTCCTCCTTCTGACTTTCTCTCTCATACATTCACTTCCTCATGACTTTGAGCTTGTTCAATATTGAATTCCTCAATATTTACCTTTTCTTTTGACAAGAACTCTTCCTAAATTGACTTGGTCTCACTCATAATAGCATCAATGTTACCAATCATGTGTTTATTGATTCTTGATTTGCTTCTTAATTCCTTTTTGACTTTTTGGAGGAGTGAATCCATTTCTTCAATTCCCATTTCAGGGCACATGTCAACAAGGAGTCTTTTCATCATGTTTTCTTCCTTTTTCCTAGCATTCTCCCTTCTTGATTCCAAAGAATTGTATAGGCTTGTGGGAAAGCCATACATGATTTCCACTAGAGTTTTATTAAAAACATTCAAATGCTTGACAACAACTTCCTCAAGAATCAACTTACCAGAATCATCAAAAAACTCATATAGATCACAAAGTGGTTTGAGATTTCCCTCAGCTACTACTGCATTCTCGATTTCTTCTACTGACATGATGGAAGGCTTCCTTTTATTCAGCTTGACAACATGATTCCTAGTTTCCTTCAATTCCCTCACTATTTCTTCTGAGTCTGTTTCTTCTTCTTCATCTGTGGATGTAGCTTTATATGTCCTTGAGCTTTTATTTTTCTTTCCTCTTCTGGAGGCTTTGGCCTTATTTGGCTATGATGTAGGGGAACTCCTAGTTAATCTAGATTTAGGAGTAGATGTTCCTAGACTAGCTATTGATGCCTTTTCCTTCTTTTGAGCTGCTTTGGCTTCATCTCTTTTCCTTCTGATTTCTTTTAGTTTCTCAACTAGAAGACCCAATTGCTCTGCAATGATTTTTGTTTCCTTTCTTACTTTCCTAGTTGACTTAGGATTTTTCAGTTCTAAATGAACTTGAAGGCTCTTCTCTGCATAGGTGTCGAACCTTTCTTCATTTGGATCTAGTGGAGAATTCAGTAGATGATCTGCATACATCCTTAGTATATTTTCATTCACTTCATAGCCCATAGGCATAATCCAAACAATTCTTGGACCAGTCACTTCCATGTGACATTGATCAATATCCACCATGAAGCATATAGTCCTTATATTGTTCCACTACAGCTTCAGGGATCCTCTCTCTAGCATGCATCCATTTTTGGATGCTTTTGAAATGACCCCATAGGATTGAGTTGCGGGTCTCCCAGTCACCAAGACTACATAGCATGTCTGAAATATGTACTGCTACTGGAACATCATTTCTCCATTGAACTTTGTCGATGCCTGGTACCTCACCAGAGAAGTAAAAGTACAGGCAGATTAACAAGTTTCTGAACTTGAACACATTCTTTTTTTCCTTCTTGATTTTCTTTAGGTTCTCCAAGAGTTTCCCTTTGAGCACTTCACATAGATCATAATCCACATTTTGTTTGATCATCTCATATGCTGTGTAAATGGCACTGCCGGATATAGAATTTTCCCGACTTGAATGGTCAATCTTATACCCTATGATCATGGATGAAAATATTACATTGATCTCAGCAATGTGACTTATAGTCATTTCCCTTTTATCCCAGTGTGAGCCAGTCGCTTTAGTGACAACATCATTTTTTATCGACTTCAATACTGGAAGTCTTCCAGAATAATTTAAACCATTAACAATGCAAATAGATTCCTTGGTAATTTTAAATGGATATCCAGCCACATAAATTCATCATGCACTCTATTCAGAATGTATCAAACCCACTCATCCTCCTCAAATATGGGAAACCTCATGAATTGTGCAAATTTCTTGTCCACTAGGGTTTTGAATTCAGGTTTCATAGAGAAATCTTCTTGTGCTATATGATTAGAATACAATTCCAATAGTTGTGCACTTCCCAGATCTTAAATGTTCACATGCACATAAACCCTAATATCTTCGGTGTGCAGAACACCGTATGGCACAGACGAAAAATTCTCCCAAGGGCTTAGTGTCTACCAATTTATAAGGATTCCATTTGAACTTAGGGCGCAACTTGTCCTTAACTTCAACTAAGAGAGGGGTAGACATAATTATGAATAATTTTTTTTTTCAAGTTTTCTATAAATACATTTCAAAGATGAAATGGAAGACGATCACAGATTCTCTTATAAGATTGAATCAGTTCTTCACTTTGGCAAGGATCACCTCAGAGCACTTCTAACTTCTTTCTCTTGAATGTAAAGTGGCAAATGAGAGTGAAAGTGGTTCTTTTATTTTTATCAAACTTAACTCTTTAATTTTTGCAATAAATTCCCTTGCCCTAATTCTGCAGGGTTCCCAGTCTTTCAATATTCTAGGGAAAACAATTCTTGTGTGGATCTTTAATAAACTTCATTGGTACTTTAGATTCATTCCACAATGACTGAAGAGTATCCAACTTCCTACTAGATTTTTCTGAATTCCAGTACCGATCACTTGTAGGGGGTTTAGATAATTTCCTTGATAGCTCCCCCTAATGCAAAGATCTACAATTAGTTCCCAGGGGTGTTACTAGAAGAGGCTTATGGTGCAGATCCAGTTTCTTCTGTAGAGGGATTCTTCTTCACCCACTTCTTCTACATCTACTTCTTTATCTCATCAGCAATGATCTTTCATTTTCCTTTAACATCTGGTTGATTATTCTATTTTACCAGACCTTTTCTGTTCCAACAAAATCTAGAAGTATGGCCAAATTTGTTGCAATTGTAGAAAACAACACTTCTCTGCTTAGACCAATTTTTCCATTGACTTTGTCTAGACCTGCATTGGTTAGCAACATGTCCAAATCTATTTTATGCATAACATTTGATATCTCTATGAGGGTTATGCATCATAGTTTTGCATTCACTTGACTTGTGACCATACTTGTAACAATTAAAGAATTGTCCTGAGAATGATGGTTTAATTATGTTCACCCTACTCCTACATTGAGACACCATATGACCAAATTTGTTGCAAGTATAACAATAACCATTAAATATTTAAGCATTAGGTTGCCTTACTATATTTCTATTGGATCTACTCATCTGGTTTCCTTGTCTGGGATTCCTTTGTCCAGAGTTCCTTTGTGAAAATTTGGAGCTTTCTCCTTCCTCATATCCAAGACCTTCACCATCAGTTCTTTGTCCCTTGATTAACTCATCAAGTTTTTCCGAGCTTGCTTTGAATTTCTATTTGAACTCATTTGTTGTAGGAAGTTCATCCCTGAAATCATCAAGCTATTTTTCAAGCTCTTCTTCATTGTTCTTGGTTTGCTCCAATTCATTCTCTAATCGATTGCATTGTTCAAACTTCTCTTTCAATGATTGTGCAAGATTTTCTTCATTTCTCTTTTTGTCCTCTAATTCTTTAGTCGTCTTCATCATGATGGATTTTGTCTCATGCTTCAGGACAACATTCTCTTGAGAAAAAAATTCACATTCTTCAATTTTTTCTTTCAGGACTTGATTGATTTGTTCATCTCCACTGGTTTTGTTCTTCTGCTTGAGCTGACCACATAATTATTTTCTTTTCTCCCTTGATTCACCAATCTTATCTTTCAATGACTGGAGGAATTTTTTTGCATTTTCAATATTTTCTTATAGTTCCCGAATCTCATATTTTGACTGGTAGAGATCATCCAAGGCCACCATGAGTTGTTGTTGAAGACTGCTTGTATCCATGACTTTCCAAGATCTCCCCAAGCTATCAAACTTCTTTAGAGGAACAAGCTCTAATACCAATTATTGGAAACAAGCAACACTGAGAGGGGGGGTGAATTAGTGATGTGCAAATTTTAATTCTTTTATCCTGATCTTTATTCCACTGAACACACTTAACCAAAATCAATATGCAGAAACAAAAAATAATAAACCACACAACCATAACACAAGGATTTTTACATGGAAACCCTGTAAGGGGAAAAACCATGGTGGATGGCCAATCCACAATATGTTCTAAGTATACTCAAAATAAGTATTACAAAATGAGAATGCACTTGCATTCAGGCTCACTTCCTAGAGCTCACTACTCAGAAGATGGGGGCTCACTGCCCTTACAATATTTTGGAATTGATCCAAAGGAAAATGAACTGAGTAGATAGCATCTACAAAATGCTTAATTGCAGTTCTGGTTTAGCTTTGATGACAAACTTGTGTCATGTTGACTAGTAATGGACTTCTGCTCTGTTCTGCCCAAGTTTGCACACAAAATATCTATGCGCAAGTGAAACTGCACATGATATCGCTCAAATACACCTTATAGATTCACAACATACACACACACACACCTTCTTCATGCCTAAAAATGATGTGATCAAACATCTAAATATATCCGCTCACCAGGAATTAACTGCCACAGGTCGACTTCAACAAAACTTAATAAAATTTGCAATTAGTTAGCCCAAAAACATAAATAATTCCAATGCATATCCAAACAAGTCAGCTACACAATAGCTAGGACCCATAATTAATTATCTAATAAAGATAATTCAACTTTATACAACCATTATATATCATTTACACTGAGTCAACTCCAATAGGCAAATAAACTTAAAATGTCCTATTGGACCTCCAAAACCATGTAGCCACAAGGATAGCAATACAGGATTCAATGATAAGGTGTTCCATGTGCTTGAAAAACAATGTCAGAGATCCACAACACGAAGTGATGATCCAGTGAAGCTATTAGGCTGGATACCCTGTTCTGCCGGTAACACATAGTTTTCCACTTTAACTGTCGGTGAGACTGAATGCATAACTGTGGACCAAAATGATGACAACAGTTGCCATCAATGAAAACACATAAAACCAAAAACTACATCCACACGAGCCATATTCCAACAACAACATCATATGCAAACTTAAGGAAAGAGATTAATTGGATTTGACAACAAGATCTTTTTCAATTTATAATGCAAGATTGCAAACGTGCTAAACCTGATCGATATCATTTCCAATTAAGGATTGGATTTTGTATTTTCCTTTAAATCTAATTGTTTTCATCTTCATTCCCAAAGTTAATGCTTTCTTCAACTTGTATGTTTATGTTTGGGTCTAGTTTGTGGGTGCGAAGCCGGTCCGCTCCTTTTTAGAACATGGTGCATAATGGCCAACGAGGGGTGGTTTCAAATAGCTCAAAGTTTTTGTCCTAGAAACTACATAATGGTGGTGGTGATTCATCCATGGGAGCTCCCATTCTCTAATTGCATAGAAGATGAACACTTGAAGTAGGTGTTCAACGTAAAATGCACGATAGTTTTAAATTGCATCAAAACTTTGATTGGAGATGAAATACTACACACTAGGTCGTAGCAAATAATATTTCTTGTGAATCTCCTCTCCATATTTTTATCCAATTCGATGGATTTTCTTCAAAATTTTAAATCCCTACAGTGTATTGCTAACAAAATTGTCAAGGCATAATATTTGCAGAATAATGGTTTGTTGTAGAGTGTTCAAGGCTATGAATTTACACATAGTGAAGGGTTTATCAATGGCCTCTTTCCTAGACACTATCTCTATCACAAGAAGAGGTATGTTGATACCTATGAAGCCTTCAAGATTTCTCTACTCAAAGGGTCATCGACCTACCTGTATCAAGCTTTGAGTAGGTTTCACTTTGATTTTGATGAGGAAATTGACAATTTTAAAAGAAAATACCATGCTCTTTCCTTTCTCATGTCTCACCAATGTGTTCAATATTTTCAGTAGTTGTCTCCTATTCCAAACTGTCAAGATAATAGGGTTAATATGCAGATTTTGGGTATAAATATTACAATTCATTCCCAAGCACAGGCTACAAGTCAAGTTCAGATGATAGTTGTGGAAGGTCAAGGAGAGAACTCAATTAATCTGGGTAATAGGTGTGTTTAAAAAAGTCTTTTAGGAAATATTTTTGTTCATAACTAGTAGTATATACATAATGTGATGCCATTTTGATAGGGCCTACTATGTATTGATCTCAATAGATCAATTTTGCTCAGAATTTCAGTGCTTCTCTAGGTGGTAGGGTTTGTCATGTAATTTGTACTGAGAAAGTAGATATTAGCTAGGTTTTGAACTGCTTATCAAAGTCTAAACTTTATATGTACTAAATCATATTATATTAATATATCTATAGGCTTATGGCCTTTTGTTTACAATAATAATAATAATAATAATAATAATAATAATAATAATAAGGTAAATGAATAGAATATTACAAGTTGGATTATATAATATGATAAATAAATAAAAAGGATATATGGTTAGGAGTATATAATTAATTAAATTATGATGAGTTAATTTGATTATTTATTTTATTTTAGTTATTTCATTTGTGGGATGAGGATAGGTGCTTTGATTTAATATTTTAATTTATGAGAGGATTTTATTTCCTTGTTTTATTTCAGAAAAGAAGAGTCTTTTGGAAAAAAAGAAAGAAAGTTACTTTCTTTTTTGTTTTTCTTTCTTTTTGAAATTAATTAGTTATATTTATGGAAAAATGGGGAAATTGGGTTTTAAATTTTTTCGTTGTGCATGAAATTTTGAGAAGAGAAATTTGAGAAGAAAAAGAATTTACCTGTAGACTTGGGGACATGGGGGATTTTTCTGAGAATTGGGGGGGTTTTGTTGGAATTGGGATTGGGAAATCGAAGGAGCTGTAATCTTTGGAGCTTAGCATCAATTCGTTTCTGCCAAGTGCCAGATCAAGGTTGGATACGATATCTCGCTTACACTTGCTTTTCAGAATGTGTGAACAATTGGAGTGATTTCTTTCTCTATATTTTCTAGAAATGAATGTGTAATAGTTTTGTTTCTAGATGTGAGAAAAACATTGACTATTTCAATCCTTTTCCTTGTGATGTTTACTGGAGGATTGTTCATGAATTTTTGTATTGAATCCTACTTAATCTTAGTTGTGGTTTGAGTATATTCTTAGCTAATTCTTTTCCTTTCTGCATTTTGTCAGTTATTTTTACCTCAACATATGGTTAAAGTATTGAGATAAATACTATAGTGGTGTTCCCTCTCCCTTTGCATTTTATCCAATGGCCAAGCCATTCATCATTTTTCATGAAGTTGAAGGAAATTTGTCAAATATAAGTTTTATTCGATGCTCATACTCTCATTCGACCCTTTTAGTAGTCAAGTAAATGTCAATAGCTTGATTTCCTTGTGGAAATAGTGTGATGTATCTTGTTACAACAATATTATTTAATATCTCGGCTTATGTAAACAGTTGTACATCATTTTGTTGGAGTATGGAAATGTTGATTGTTGTTTACAATAGAGGAGTGTCGTTGCTTGTAGATATGCCTGTAATCTCTTATGTCTGGTGGAAGCAGAAGTGCATCTAATCTAAGATGTAGTTTTCCTCGGGTGTATTTTGTAAAATCAGATATTGGAATGTCCTCCTAAATCACGTTATATTTACCCAGTTAGCACTCTTTAGGGTGTGGCCCGCTCTCATGCGTCATGTATACTTAGGGGATGAATCTGAGAGAAATACTAAGATCTCCCCATGTCAATTGAACCTGATGCAACCCAAAGTATGGTAGCATAAATTCCTCGACCACTGGTTTCCCTTGATTGTCGCCATGTAGTCACTGCCAACAGTGTCATAATTGCCTTTGATAAGATCGTGCAAGGGTATAATATGAATGAGATTTCATGAGAGAGTGATTGATTGAAACAAGAGCTATTGTAGTCCACTATCCTTAATAAAATGTTTCTTGTGAAGTAAATGAGTTGCTAAATGATTCAATGCCATTGCACAGTGCAGGATTAATTCATAGGCTCTACACACCCTTTCCTGTCCTTCCTGAACACTTCTTTTTTTTCACTAACTTGTGATTCTATTTGGTGTGCACCCTACTAGAATTTCATTTCATGAAATGAGACTCCTGTCAATAATTTTCTCACTGGTTTGTATTTCCTCCTTTTGTGGCCTTCATCCATAGAGTCGGCATGACTTGCAAAGCCATCTGCATTAGGTACCTTACCCAAAGACTCTTGTTATCCCCCTCCGTATGCATTCCCTTTTTGTAGCATCATCATTGCCTCCTCATTCTTCCCCAACAATGCTAAGAGGTGGTTGAGTTCCTTGAACAATACTGGCACTTGCATATCATTTGAAAATTGAAAAGTAGTATGATTTTATTTGTTCAATAGTGTAATACCTGTTGAAAAATGAGGTGTTTTCTTAGCTTAATACTTTGTAAAACTTTAATATTGCTGATCTAAGTAAGCTCTTTATTTGTTACAAATATTATTTGTGGGTGATTATCTCGATTAATTCATTTTACTGTTGTAGAATGAAGAGAGAAGTTGATAGAAGAACTAGACAGGATATTAGAAAGATCACACAAGATATATCGTGGAGAAACCCTTTTGGGAAAAAACTCCACCAAGAATTATCCTATTATTCAATCTTTGAATTACAATAGCTCTAATTCTTGCTTGAGAATGCTTCTTCTATCTTTACCAATCTTCTTCACACCTACCATAACAATTATGAAAACTCTATTCAACTTGAATGAGATATAGAGACAATATGCAACCTTGTAATCTCCAAATGGTGATAATTACAATGCACAAGCTCAAGCCCTTGAAAAGGTACACCATATTCCTTCAAGTTGAGTTATTCAATGAAGACTAAAGCTTACAACATGTGCTTCATGCATTTGGGCATCCCAAACTGAAGCTACAACTTCTCCTTCACTTCAGTGATAATTCCAAAGCTCTTCATCAAAGTTGGCACCCTTAAGTAATCCTACTTAACTGAGCCTTCAGAAATATCTTATCATGCATGAGAGGTAAATCCAATAAAGCATCTTGGGCACCCAAGTTGGCTCCAAGTGATTTATAGTTAACTAAAACATTTACTCAACACCATTCATGCAAGAATGGTCATCCTCTATTAACTGGAGGTAGTCCTTATTATCTGTCATACAACTCAAGTTATTAGCCATGCATTCCAAGTTAACTAAAGCTAACTACATGCAACTCAAAATAACCAACATGCATGCAACATGCACTTGCATGCAACTCAAGATAACTGTATCATAATTGAACCTAACTAAACCAACTCAATCGAACTAAACTAAACTAAACTAAACTAAACTAATTGAACTAAACTAAACCTCGAATCAACTAAACCAATCAATTGAACCGAACTGATCAACTGAATCAATGAACTTCAAACATGCAAACATCAAATCCTAACTCCTAGGATCTTTACATGCATTCAAGTGTTAAATGTTACTCGTATAGTTAACCGAACACAAGGTGAGTGTCACCTTACCATGTGTGCACCCACATGCTCCTATTATTTAGGAATAACTACAAATGTCAATTTCATGATTTATTTCATCAAATATTAATCTCATCCTAATCTTAGTGTTGTTGAACACATTCCAAGAATCTAGGAGATACATGAAATAATTAATGTTTAGGATTTGCAATTAAATGGCATCATATTTCCAACAATACCTACCGATTTGGAGTTAAATATATCTAGATTCCATTTATCAATAACATATATATATATATGTCAGTCCCTTGTTCTCTTATACTTGGAAAACTTGGAGTAATCTTTGATCTTGGTGATGATGTTATTGTTCCTGATTTGATGTCTGCTTTGGATCTTCACGAAGCATTAAATTTATACAACTTAGATCATGATTCTTTTCCTATTGCTGGTTTTATTAATATAAATGTTTTTCTTTCTAACGACTGCTTTGGAGATCTTCTTATGATTATCAAGTCGGGAATTACAAGTGATAACTTTGTTGAAACCATTTCAGGGTGTAGTCTGCTTATGGAAAAACTTCCTCCTAAGGTCTTGTCCATTGGTGTTAATCTATCTTTGGCAGTGTATTTTCTACTTGATGAAGCTTTCAGGACATTCAATAGTGATATTTCAACTCGGAAGAAAAAATTGAAACTATCTTTCGACCACCTTCTGACACTTTCTTACTACGAAGTTGGATCTTGCTTGCCACTTGATGAGGAGAAATGATCTTCTTTGGTTTTGATATCAAGCCAATGTATCTTGTTTCTGGGTGTTTTTTTTTTTTTTTTTTGGTGGGAGGCTTCTCTAGGGGTTTAACTGATATTCTCATGTATGGGGTTTCTTTATGGGTCTGGTTGGGGTTATAGGATTAGTCTTTTTGTCTTCTTTTTGGAGCTACAATGGGAGGTTTTCTTCCCTGGTTCTTTCCTGTCGGTATGCTCCTTTTGAACCAGGGTTTGTAAAATTTCTTTAATCAATAAAATGTTCGGTGGCATAGCCACTTTTTTTTTTTTTAAACATATATATATATGTATGTATGTATGTATAGCATTAGGAATTAAACATCTTGTGATTTCATTTTATTAGGAATATAAATGTATATATATATATATATATATATATGTGTATATGTATGTTTTATTTTATTCTAGGTAATAGTGAGGAGTGACTCTCTTTATATGGAGTAAAATGTTATTTAAACAAGGGATTCTAATTAGATAAAATAATATTAAAAGGAATATTTAAATGAGTATAAAATTAAGTGAATTGATTTATTGAAATACAGATAATTGAAGGATTTGTGGGTTAGATAAATGATTCAGTTTAATTGATAAATGGTTTAGATTACCTTTTTGTTAATTAATTAATAGATGAATGTTGATTACCTTTATAATTATTTAAACAGTTGATTAGTAAAATTACTATGTAATTAATTAATTAGAATAATTGATATATTTATATTCAAATTATTGTGGTAATTAACCTAGTAAGCGAATTATGTAGTTAAATTAAATGAGTGATAAGATTTTGGGAATTAAGTCTTATTTAAAGGAGCATTTTCATGGTTATAATGCTATGGTTGATCGTTGGTATTGAGCAATGTGTTTGATTATTGGGATTGGGTGATTCATAGTTGTTAAAAGTGGTGCCTCATGTGTTAAGTTGTTTAAGTTGGATTCTAGAGGCCTTAGAGGGGGTATATAATGTATGAATGTACCTTATGATTGTTTTACTTTGAAAGTGGTTTGGCAATGTTCTAGATTATGTGCCTTGTGTGAAATGTGAACCCTAAGGGTGTTGCTCCTATTCATGTTTGATTCATACGATTATGGTGAGTGTGCAAGATGGTCAATACCTTTTTGATGTGTAGGATTACTAGTTGCAAGTAGGGGAAGTGGCTCTCAATGGGGGCTAGGGATTGGGAGAGGTTGCTAGGATAACCCAGGATGGGGGTCGGGGCCTAGGAAGATCTACCAAGATAAACCATATGTGTGACACTCCTCCCTATCACAGTCTATAACTCCCTTGTTGTGTTCCTCTTTCTGTTGTGTGTGTTCCTTTGGAAGTGATGTTGGTGTTGTTGGAAGTGTTGTGTAGAGGTCATGTATAATCCCTTGTTATGTCATCATGTTGCTCTCCTGCTTTCCTGTTGGATGTGGGACCTTGTGTTATCTCCTAACATGGGGGTGGACCTTAGGGTTCCACATGGTCATGAGGTTGGTGATTTTTCTCCATTGGGTATTCTTGCTTCATATTCGTGGGCATGGTGATTGTTCATTGTGTTTTGGACTCCAATTCTTGTTCATGTTTGAGAAGATCTTCCTATCATGTATTGGCATATTGGATTGTGCTTCGGTTGTATTAATTATTGCAATCTGATGTAATCTTCTCTCATGTACTAGGGGAAACCATATTGTAAATATTATAATGATGTAACAATTATCGATATCTCCTTGTGAAAAGTATTGTAAAGAAAATGCATCTTTCATATGATTGTTGTTTAGGGAAAGTGATCTTTAATGTTTTATTATTAGTTGTCACAATGTGGAGTGAATAATATAGGATCATTAAATGTGGTGCTTTAAAATGAACCTTGCATGTTAGATCAATCATGTTATCTTAGTAGTTGATGAAATGTTTCTAGTAATCTTGATTGTTGTTTGTGAGTAGAAAAATCAAGGAACCTTAGAGGACTTAAGTTTAGAGTATTATGTTATGTTATATTATGCATTCTATAGTTATTTGTTAAAAAAAAAAATCCATAAATATGGCATAGTTTGTGTTGTCCTCTAGGGTTCCTTGGTGGGGGCATTACAATAGGAGCATCTAGTGGTGTAGGGAAATCTTGCATCACCCAAAAAAAAAATTCCTTGTTTTATTTAGTTGTTTTGAGTCCCATGATGGCACTTAAGGGGTGTAAGACAATCAAAAGTCAAAAAAGGTGAAAAACGGTCACTTACTATTTTTAGTAAGTTAGCCTAAACAAGCTTGTATGGACTTGAAAATTTACCCCAAGGAGTACAACTGAAAAAAAATCTCTAGTCGTGAAAGAATCCTCTCAATACCCTGCACGGTTTGGGATATATTAAAGTTTTTGTATTGAGAAATTTATCCAATGTAGTTTCAAATTCAAATATGAAAACTTTAGAGGCCTTGAAACCACTCAAAAATTTGACAAACCAATCTCCAATGGGTTCGATGTTGTAGATCTATTCAAGAGATTTCCAATGATATGTTATAATAGCGAATCAAACACCTGGATTAAAAGTTATGGCCCCGCGAAGCTACCCCTCTAAAAAAGTGAATTTCATTAAAATTTCTTCCTAGGCAAGAAATCAAATGGTGAGACTTTTGGCGCCAAAAAAAGGGAAAGTTACAATTTCTAAAACATTCGAGGGTGGTTATTGGGTAAAATAAAAATGGATAAGTGGGGGTTTTAGAAGGTGGCTCCATTAGTGTAGATTGTGGCTCTGAATAATATATTTTGTTCCAGAGTTTATTTTGTTGTAATGAATCAAGCCCATGAGGCTATAGCATTGTAAGTTTTGAATCTATAATTTCATTTTCTAAAAATAATTGAAAGGGAGTTATTTTTTGTCTCACATCTTCTGTGTTGGTATCTATTGTTGTGATTTGTGTGGGTTTCAAGCTATGTAGCCCTCATCAAGTGGTATCAGAGATTTTTTTCCTGAGTGTGTAAGCAAATCGTCAGACGTGAGGTAGTTTGCACCAGCACTTGTGGTTGTGGGTTTCTAAGAAAGGTGATTAAAATGCCTTCGCGAAGAAATTGTGGTGGTGGAAGGAATGTTATTGTATCAGAAGAGGGCTTTAGAGCCCTACAAAGACAAGTTCAAGCATTGCAAGAGGAGTTGCATCGAGGGTTTAAGCCAAGAAGAGGAGTGAGAGTGAAGATGAAGCTAAAAATGAGGAACAGTTCAAAGAAAAACAAGATGCAGTAGATCTAGAGAAAGTCAGATTATTTAAGGCAATCTTTAAGATTGGGAAAAGGCCAAATATTTAAGCTTATACATTTTTTGGAAATCTTAACCTAGAAGAGTTGATTGATTGGATCAATGATATGGAGGAGTACTTTGAGTATGAGGAGGTGGAAGATGTTGAGAGGGTCAAATTTACAAAGACCAAGCTAAAGGGTCATGCAAATATTTGGTGGAAAGAGGTACAACTAGAAATAAATCAAAGAGGAAAAGAGAAAATAACAAGATGGGATCATATGGTGGACAAATTAAAAAGATAGTTAATTCTTGTGGATTATGAGCTATATTTGTTGAAGAAGATGCAAGGGTTGAAACAAGCAGGAAAATTCGTCAAAGAGTATACAAAATAATTCTATCGTGTCCTAATTAGAACTGGCCATTTTGAGGCCAATAAGGAAAAAGTTGCTTGTTACATAAATGGGTTGAAATTGAGTATTCAAGAAGAGTTAGGTTTGGTAAGAATCTCTACAATTGAAGATGCATATCATTTTTCTTTGAAGGTAGAAGAAAATTTGAATAGAAGGTTTGAAAGCAAGCAAAGAGTTGGGGGTCATGGTTGAAAGACTAGTGGATAGTCATATGGGGGTTGAAATGAAGATCAAAAAAAGGGTGAAGGATCCAGTAGCAGCCAAAACCAGAAAGGAGATAACACACACCATCCTCATGATTAGAATATTGGAGACCAAAGAGGAAGAGAAAGATCTAGATGGGGACCAAGAAGAGGAGGCTTTTGTGGAACCTGTTTCCAGTGTGGAGAAGAAGGAAATAGATCATATGAGTTCCCTCAACATCAAGCAAGGACAAATAGAAGGAATGAGGGTAATGCACGAGTTGCACATGTAGATGAAGAATTTTTAGGAAGACATTGGAGGAGCACCTGATGCATATCTGAAGAGTTTTTGAGAAGGTAAGGGAGGATAAGCTATTGATTAATTTTAAGAAATGTATTTTTTTGAAGAGGAAGTTGGTGTATTTGGGATTTTTTGTCTCATCAGAGGGTCTTAAAATAGATCCAGAGAAGGTGAGAGCTATCATTGAATGGCCTACCCTGAGAAGTGTTATAGAGGTAAGATCATTTCATGGTCTAGCAAGTTTTTATAGAAAATTTATTAAGAATTTAAGTAGTATTTGTGCACCTCTAACTAAAGAAATGAGAGGGGATAAAAATGATTTTAAATGGATTGTAGGAGCAACAAAGAGTTTTGATATGTTGAAGAAGAAAGTTAGAGAGCAACCTATTTTGGCACTTCCAGATTTCAATAAGGTCTATCAGGTATATTGTGATGCTAGTGGCACTGCCATAGGAGTTGTTTTAAGTCAAGAAGGTAATCTTGTTGCCTATTTTAGTGAGAAGTTGAATAATGCTAAGAAGAAATATTTTGTCTATGATTAGGAGTTTTATGCTATAGTACAAGCTTTGAAGAAAATGAGACACTATTTTTTGCAAAAAGAATTTGTTTTATATACTAATCACCAGACTTTGTAGTATCTCAGTAGTCAAGGAAAGTTAAATCAAAGGCATTTAAAATGGGTTGAGTTTTTGCAAAGTTATACTTTTTTTTTAAAGCACAGGAGTGGAATTTCACACAAAGTTGCAGATGCCTTGAGTAGAAGGAAAAATTTGTTGATAGAGATGAATATAGACATTGTTGGGTTCAATGAACTCAAGAGTTTGTATCTTGAAGATCCAAACTCTGTAGAAGCTCGGAAGGCTCGTTTGGAACCTATTACATTGGATAGGACAAGATGATTGGATTTCTTAATCCAAGATGGGATGTTTTTTAGAGGAAGCCAATTGTGCATTCCAAGGAGTTCTATGAGAGAGAATCTAATCAAGGAGAAGCATAATGGAGGATTGGCTAGAAATTTTAGTCAAGATAAGACCATTGCTCTTGTAAGTGAGAAATTATTGTTGGCCACAGTTAGAACAAGATGTGAAGCAGTTTGTGAAGAGTTGTAGTGTATGTCAGATGGAAAAAGGAACAAGTCAAAATATTGGATTGTATCAGCCATTACCTGTACCTCATAATCCATGGGAGGACATTAGCATGGGTTTTGTTCTTGGATTTCCAAGGACATAGAGATGGCATGATTCCATATTTGTGGTGGTGGATATTTTTTTTAAGATGGCACATTTCATTTCATAAGACCAATGATGTTGTTCATGTTGCAGAGTTGTTTTTCAGAGAGGTGGTGAGACTACATGGTCTACCAAAGAGTATAGCTTCAGACAGAGATACCAAATTTGTTGGTTATTTCTAGAGGACATTATGGAAGAAGTTGAACACAGATTTGAAGTTCAGTTCTACACACCATCCAAAGACTGATGGACAAATGGAGGTGGTGAATAGGAGTTTGGGTAACCTACTAAGATGCTTAGTAGGAGATAAGCCCAAGGGATGGGATTTGATTATACCATAGTAAAATTTTGCTTACAACAATTATATCAACATGAGCACTAATAAATCACCATTCTAGATTATGTATGGGAGTAGTACAAGAACTTCTTTTGAACTGAGAAAGATGGACAAGGGGGAGAAGAGTAGTGCTAAGACTAAATATTTTGTTGAGCACCTGAAGAATTTGCATGAAGAGGTGAAGAAACATATCAATAAGATGAACTCACAATATAAGGCTAAGACAAATTAGAAAAGGAGGTATAAGGAGTTCCAAGTAGGAGATGAATTCATGGTTCATTTGTGGAAGCAGAGGTTTCCATCTAGTAGGGTATGTGCAGGATCATCATGGAAAAATAGGCCCTTAAGTGGCAAAAAATTCAAAAAAATCAGAGTTAGGCAACTTGACGTAAAAATTTGAATAAGTTATCTATATTATTTCAAAAATATGTAAGAATAGAATCTATAGCAAATTGTTTCTAAATTAGGTTGAAAATTTGAAATTTAAATGCAATAGTACTTAAATTTCAGAAAAATAAGAAAGGTGTCTGTTTGACCACCCTAACCACAATAAAATGATAATATTTTATAAGATTTTAGATATAAGTAGAGGACTCATGTCCGATGTGATGCATATTTTTTGTAATTTTTTTCCAAGTAAATAATTAATTATGAATTTTTATTACAACTTCTAAAAATATAAAAACTTATGCCTAACCACCTTAACTTTGTCAAAATTCATGAAATTCAATTTTTTTTTTAATCCTATAGTATACAAACATAGAATGTGACGCATGTTTTGGATTCAAAAAATGTGATACCATTTGAAAGCTATGGATGTTTTTCAATCAAACTATCAATCAGGACTTTAGTCGTAATTCAAATAGAAAATGAATAATAATTATTTATTAAATTCAAAGTAAAGCATAATTTATATTGGTGGAAAGCTGAGAATATATTTTAAAAACCCTTTTCGTTTCATAAATTTTGGGTAAAAAAAATGTCAGCCACATGGGCCATCATATCACTTACATATCGCCACTTTTTGGCCCATCATGATTTTGTACATACCCAATACATACAAGTTAAAGATGAAGAAGTTTGGACCATGCAAGATCCTAAAGAAGCATGATTCAGGAAATGCATATGAGGTAGAGTTTCCTGATGAAATTCACATTTCACCTGTGTTTAACATTTCAGATTTAACAAAATATCATGAAGGGGGAGTTGATGAAGAAACAATAGAAGCACAGCTGAATATTGCAACACTTACTTCAAGAAAGGAGGAGATAGAAGAAATTTTGGATAGTCGTGTGGGTAGAAGCATAAGAAATGGGAAATATGCAGAGTACTTGGTGAAATGGAGAGGAAGCCCTGTTGAAGATTCATCATTGTTGTTTGAGGCTGAGGTTAACCATCTTGGTTTCCCTCTAACTCCTGAGAAGTGACAAGGTCACTTTTCAAATTACCCTGGGTTTCTGATGTAGGGAAATTTTGCATCACCCAAAAAAATTATTTTCTTTAGTTGTTTTGAGTCCCATGATGGCACTGAAGGGGTGTAAGACATTCAAAAGTCAAAAAAGGAAAAAAATAGTCACTTAATATTTTTAGTAAGTTGGCCTAAACGAGCTCATATGGACTTTAAAATTTACCCCAAGGAGCAGAATTGAAAAAAAAATCTGATCGCGAAAGAATCGTCTTAATACCTTGGATGATTTGGGAGATATTAAAGTTTTCGTCCTGTGAAATTTCTCCAATGTAGCTTCAAATTCAAATATGAAAACTTTAGAGGCCTCGAAACCATTTGCAAAATTGACAAACCAATCTCCAATGGGTTCAATGTTGTAGATCTCTTCAAGATCTTTCCAACGATATGTTATAACAGTGAATTAGGAAGCCAAATCAAAAGTTATGGCCTCACGAAGCTGCCCCTCTAAAAAAGTGAATTTCATTAAAATTTCCTCCTAGGCAAGAAATCAAACAGCAAGACTTATGGCGCCAAAACACAAGGGAAAGTTACACTTTCTAGAACATTCTGGGGTGGTTATTGGGTAAAATAAAAATGGATAAGTGGGGGTTGTAGAAGGTGGCTCCATTAGTGCAAATTGTGGCTCCGAATAATATATTTTGTTTTAGAGTTTATTTTTTTCTAATGAATCTAGCCCATGAGGTTGTAGCATTGTAAGTTTTGAATATGTAATTTCATTTTCTAAAAGTAATTGAAAGGGAGTTATTTTATGTCTCACATCTTTCGTGTTGGTATCTATTATTGTGATTTTTGTGGGTTTTAGGCTATGTTTCCCTCATCAAGGATGTAGGGTGT
This sequence comes from Sequoia sempervirens, assembly GCA_007258455.2. NCBI lineage: Eukaryota > Viridiplantae > Streptophyta > Pinopsida > Cupressales > Cupressaceae > Sequoia > Sequoia sempervirens. The sequence continues at coordinate 11,546,825 of VDFB02000010.1, read as the reverse complement.
AGGGTTTACAGTTGATGATATAGGGTGTAGGTTTTAGGGTTGAGAGTATAATATTGAGTTATAAGGTTTAGGTTTGAGAGTATAGGAACCTTGAGGGTTGAAGGTATAAGGTTTAGGGTAAAGTGTATAGGTTTTATGACCTAGGGCTGAGTGTAGGGTTTAGAGCTGAGGTTATATGATTTATGATATGGGGTTGGTAGTATAACATTTATGATTGAATGTATGGATGATTGAGGGTTCATCTTATAGCCTTTAGGGATTAGGGTTGAGGGATATGGTTTAGAGTTGAGGGTATATGATATAGGTTTTAGGGTTGAGTGTATATGGTCAAGGGTTTATTATATAGGTCTTAGGGCCAAAGGTTGAGGGATAGGGTTTAGGTTCAAGAGGGTATATGGTATAGGGTTGATGGTTTAGCCTATAGGATTTAGGTCCTAGGGTTGATGGATAGGGTTTAGGTTTGAGGGTATAGGGTATAATTTTTAGGGTTGAGGGTATACCTGGTATAGGGTTGAGTATATGGTTAAGTTTTTAACCTATTGGTTTTAGTTCCTAGGGTTGAGAGATAAGGTTTAGGGTTGACGATATAGGGTATAGGATTTATTTCCCTAGAGCTACCTCTCTCTATCTAAATTCTCTCTCTCCACTATCTACCTCTCTCTCTCTATATCTTAGCTTTATATCTATCTCCCCTTCCTACCTCTCCCCCCATCCCTCCTTAGCTATCTCTCCCTCCCTCCATGTGTACATCTCTCTTCTCTCTATAGGGTTTAGGTTTGAGAGTATAATATTGAGTGATAATGTTTAGGTTTAAGGTATAAGGTCTAGGTTAGAGTGTATAGGATTTACGGTCTAGGGCTAAGTGTAGTGTTTAGGGGTTAGGCTTGAGGGTTTCAGGATAGGGTTTAGGGTTGATGGTCTAGGATACCTAGGGTTTGGGGTTATGGGTATATATCTTAGAGTTAGTGTATAGGTGCTAGGGTTAATTGCATAAGGTTTTGGTAAGTTAAATCCATCATAAGCCCATAACTAAGAAAAACACATGTGTTTTGTTAAGATAAAAGCATGTACATGTTTTATAAAGGTAATCCATCGTTTGAACCCAAAACTAAGAAAAATACCTAAATTTTTTGTTAAGTTAAAATAATTTACATGTTTTGTGAAGGTAAATCCATCCTTCAAACCTAAAACTAAGAAAAACATGTATGTGTTTTCTTAAGTTAAAAGAAAGTACATGTTTTGTTAAGTTAAAAGCATGTACGTGTTTTTGACATTATAGGAATTTCTAAGTGGAGTCTAGAGTGCAAACACTTAATTTTAGGGACCAATAACACTTACATTTTATGGGGAAAAAGATGGTTGAGTGGGAAAGAGGATTTGAATCTCTTGGGCGGCAACAGGTGGCTATTTCGAAAGATGTTGGATTTGGATAGGGGGTTGCCCTTCTAGGGACGCGGTAGGCAAGAACGTAGATGATGAACAAGAGGGAGCAGTGTCTGAGGATTGGGGCCTAGAGAAAGGTGGGGATCCAGGTGGAAAGGTGGCATCTGAAGGTAAGTTTTCCCCTAACTCTTCTTTGAAGGATGGGGCTTGTGGGTCTAGGTGCCTTTGAAACTAGGCTGAGGGAAAAATTTTATGGGATCACTCATGGGAGGATCCTAAGAAGAAGTGGGTTTCACTATTTGGAACCAAGCCAGTTGGAAAATCCATTTTTCCCCCGATAAGCAATATCTCATCCCCAGAGAGTGGGAAGTTTTCCATTCTGATTTCTGACCCTATAATAGATCATAACGTTTCTCTAATGGAATCATCACTGGTTGGAAAGTTTATGGGTCCATGACCAAATATTCAGGTGGTAAGGGACTTTGTGAAGAAGAGATGGAGAGTTAAAGGACAAGTAGAGGTTGTGGCCCTACCTAAAGGTTTCTTCTCTTTTTCTTTCTCTTGTGAAGAAGATAAACTTGCAGTCTGTGTGGTGGCCCTTGGGTTATTGGAAAGTCATCTCTGGCTATTAGGAAGTGGTCCCCAAAAATGAATTTCTCAGATGTTTCCTTTGAGGCAGTGCTTGTCTGGGTGTGCTTACCTAGGTTACCTCTAGAGTTTTGGAATGAGGATGTGTTTAGAGGGATCACTAGCTCCTTTGGGGAACTTCTATCCATTGATGCTATGACTTCATCTAGAAAGAGGCTAGTTTTTTCCAGAATATGTGTGGGGATTACCCAGTCCTCAGATCTCCCCTCATCAATTGAGATAGTATCAAAACTTGGAAAATGGACTCAGAATGTTGAATTTGAGACTCTACCTTCTGTGTGCTTTACCTGTAAAAAAGTGGGGCACTAGGCGAAGAAATATCCGAATAATAAGCCTACCCCAATGAGAAGGTGGTTCCTAAGGAGACTAAGATGTGGAAGGTTAAATCGGTAGAGAAGCCTTAGGAGGAGGAGAATAGTGTAGATTTACTTAAGGAAGGCTAGAAAGTTAGTGGAGAGCTTAACCCAAGTCCAGAAAAAAGGAAAGATGATGATTTTTGCAAGGATATAATATTAAAATTTGTGAAAGCGAGCTTAAAGGTCCTAACAGAGCAGAGGTAGACTTGAGAACTAAGGATTCCCAGGAGGAGGATGAAAAAGTAGAAGGAAGGATTGCTGAAAAGCAGAATGAGAGCCTGAATGTTATCCCAAATTTAGTGACTAGTAGTTTGGAGGAGACATCATGTTCACATTAGAGCATGGAAAGGGGGGTAGAGGCTTCTGAGAGGTCTGGGGAGTCCCACTCTCCTAGTCATGTTAAGCCTCAAAGCTCTCCAGAAATTGTGAAATCTACTTTTGGGAATTCAATCGGATCTCCCAAGGGAGGGAATGAGGTTAGCCACTACCTTCTAAATAGAGTTTCTACAATAGATGAATTTATGGATGGGAAAGAGTTTATGGGTCTAGAGGATCTAGATCTTGAAGAAGAAAACCTATACACCAAAGTTGAGAAGAAGAGGAGTCAAAAGGGGAATAATACAGTGGGGGTTTCTACAATAAATAGGGATAAAGCGGATGTGGGAATTCTGAAAGGTTCAGGCAAAAAATAAACTAAATGGCATAGAGAGAAGGAATGTTTTCAAAATATTGCAGATGGAACTCAAAAAACCATCCTGGATCTGTGCGGAACTCCATCCAAAAAATGAAAGTTATGTCATGGAACATTCGGGGACTAAACAGTTCCCATAAATAGGAAATTTTGCGCAATTTTGCTAGGGACCATAAGCCTGATATTCTTATTATTCAAAAGTCTAAAATTCCCAAAGATCATGTGGAGAAGATTAAGATTTTTAAGAATGGTGGTGTACAGGGCAATAGCTCGGATGGTGCCTCTAGGGGCTTGGTGACTCTTTGGAACCAGGAGCGTATTCAAGGAACTCTAATTTTGGAAGATGCTAATCATGTGGCCACCAGATTTAAGCATATCAAAGATGATTTCAGTTGGATCTTGTCCAATGTCTATGCACCCAATGGTAAGACTGCTAGAAGGAATTTTTGGAAAAAACTTGATTTTTTTAGAACCTATTTTCTGAATGAAAACTGGATCATCATGGGGGATTTTAATAGACCTTTGCTGGGGTCTAAAAAATTTGGTGGATCTCAAATTTAGTTGGATAGTAAGATGGATTTGATAAATTTTATCAATTCTCAATGTTTGCATGATGTGGACCTTAAGGGGGCTACCTACACCTAGTCTATTAGGAGAGTTGGGAACGATCTTATTCAAGTTCGGCTTGACAGGGCTTTAATTTTAGATAACTAGTTGAAGGACTACTATTGCTCATTAAATGCTTTCTCCAGAATTGGTTTGGATCATTTCCCCATAAGTTTTATGGCTGATTTTGTGTCAGGTAAGAGAAATTTTCCTTTCAGATTTGAAAAATGTGGTTGTCTCATCCTAATATATTTAATTGCATTCAAGATTGGTGGGATATAAATTTCAATGGTACAACCATGTTTAGAGTGGACAAGAAGCTTGGTGAAGTCAAATCCAAGATCAGGACTTGGAACAAGGAAGTATTTCAGGATATTTTTGAGTCTAGAGCTATTATCCAATAGGATTTAAGGGACATTCAAGACCATATCCAGAAAGAAGGTTATGTGGGAGATTTCCTTCTTAAGGAAAATGAAATCCTTTCTAAATATCATAATATTATCTCTAAAGAAGAGGATTACTGGAAATAGAGATCTAGATGTGCTTGGCTTTCTGTTGGGGATAAGAACACAAGGTTTTTCCACTTGACCACCATGAAACATAGGGCCTCCAATTGAATTTCCTATATTATAAAGGATGGGGTCAAAATTGAGATGGAGGAAGAGATTAGAAGTGAGGCCATTCAGTTATTTTCTAACCTTCTCTCTTCTGAAGAGGAGTTGGATGTGGATGCTTAGAAGACTCTTATTGAGACCATTCCTAATGTTTTGGATGATCATCAAAATAATCTCTTAATAGTGATCCCTTCATAGGATGAGGTTAGGAAGGCAATTTTTTCTTTCGAAGGGAATAAGGCCCCTGGCCCAGACAGTTTCCCCATGTTCTTTTTCCAAGTGTTCTGGGAAATTGTTGCTGATGATGTTACTAGTGTTGTTAAAGAGTTTTTTGGAGCTAGAAAAATATTGAAAGAGCTTAATGCTACCTTTATTGTTCTTGTACCTAAATTCCCTAGTGCTAATTCTTTTAATTCTTTCTGTCCTATCAGCCTATGCAATTCTTTTTACAATATCATTTCTAAAGTGATAACTTCTAGGCTTTTAGGGGTTCTTCCGATGTTGATCTCTCCTCAGCAAAGTGGTTTTGTCCTGGGTAGACAAATTCTAGACTCTATTATTATGGTTCACGAGAATATCCATTCCCTTGAAGTTTCAAAAAATCAAGGTTTCTTGCTCAAACTGGATATGGATAAATCCTATGATAGGGTGGACTGGAAGTTCTTGATTAAAGTCTTACAAGCTTTTAGGTTTTCTGAAATATTTTTACAATTGATATGGGAACTGATCTCTACCACCAGCACCTCAGTGATTATAAATGGCTCTCCTTACTGTTTCTTTAAGGTGTCAAGAGGATTCAGACAAGGGGATCTTGTCTCTCCTATTCTTTTTACCCTCATGGTGGAAATTCTAGGGGGGCTCATGCATAAAAGAGTAATGGAAGGAAGCCTAAAAGGTTTGAAACCCTCTTCAGCTATTCTGGCCTATTCGCACCAGTAGTTTGTGGATGACATGATGCTTATGGGAAGTGCTACTATTGGTGAAGCCAAAGCCATAAAGAGTTGTCTTGTTCATTATGAGGAGGGCTCAGGACAAAAAATTAATAGAACCAAAAAGTTCCCTCTATTTTTTCAACACCCCTGAGCATAGACAGAGGAAGATTGCAAATATCCTTGGTTGCGGTGTTAATTCCCTTTAACTTACTTGGGTCTTCCTTTAGGGTCCAAACCTGCAGACTCCTTTTGGATATCTCTGGTTGATAGGTTTAACAGGAAGTTGGATGGCTAGAAAGGGGCCCTATTGAGTCAAGTTGGAAAAGTTTTGTTACTTAAGGCTTATCTTAAAAATATGCTTGTTTACGCCCTTAGTTTGTTCAAGATCCCTGCTAAGTTTGTTGATATTATTGAAAAGATCTAGAAAAAATTTATTTGGTCAAGGGTTGAGGAGAAGAAGAGAATTATGTTGGTGGCTTGGGAGATTGTGTGCATAACCAAGAAGTTTGGAGGCCTTGGCTTAGGAATATCAGAGTGTTTAATAAAGCTCTTCTTGTGAAGCAAGTTTGGAGAAC
>VDFB02000010.1:10838611-10851986 GCA_007258455.2 Sequoia sempervirens | reverse complement strand
GGGGGAAATCAAAGAGGGGGTATATGTTCTATCAGAAATTCTTATACTAGATGTACCTCCAAGAGGGCTAGACATGCTCTTGGCTTTCTCTACTTACTCCTTTGTGAGGTCCATTGCCTCCACAAACTGTGCAGTCATTTTCTCAATAGATTTTTTATTTGTTTCTCCCTTTGCTGCATATGCACCTCCATATACTTCTCTTCATAGGTGCCATACCTCTCCTCAGAGGTGCCTTTAGGTTTTCTCAACATAAAGTCTATAGAACTAGTAACTTCTTCCTCTGTTAAATCTCATATACCATCTTTGGGATCTAAACATTTCTAGGCTCAACAATCTATATAATGCAAGAGTCTTCTATCACCAAGAAGGTGATATCATTCTTGTACTTTTCCACCAAGCTTTGGGGAATCCTTTCTCTAGCCTACATGTTTTTCTGAAAGGTTTTAAAAAATCCCCATAATGCTTCTTCCTATGCATTCACATCACCTAACCTCCCTAGGTGGTCTCTAATATAATGTTCCATAGGTCTATCCTTCAACCATACTATACTCTTAGCTCCTAGAACCTCATTTAAGAAGTAAAACAATAAACAAATGATCAAAGTACCAAACTTGAAAGGGTACATGGAGTCCTTAGTAATCTATAGGTTTTTAATAAATTATGCTCTCAAAAACTCACATAAATCATAATGTGCACCATTCACAACCATCTCATAGGTAGTATTAATGATAGTTGCAGACACAAAATTCTCTCTATTATTGAAGTATATCTTGTATTTGATCACCATTGAGGCATACTTAATTGTCAACTTTTTGATGTCTTTTATTGTCAAGGCTCTTCTATCATATTTTGCACTAGTTAACTCCATCACCATTTCATTCTTCACTGATTTGAGCACCAAAGCCAGTCCGATTGAGCATCAACTAGTAACAACCCTAATCACTTCTTTATTGATAATATGTGGAATATCCAGCCATATGAGCCTATCATGAATTCTGCTTAGGGTGTACCTTATCCACACCTCATCATGGTAAAAATTAGGGAAATAGTTCCACACATTGAGATTCTTTTTCCAAGCTCTCAAATTATGATTTCAGATCAAACTCATCTCTAGTGAGTTCATTAACCCACACATCACCCAATTTAGAGTGATCACATTCTTCCAACTTTGTATGTATGTATATTTTAACATCTTCAATATGAAACACACTATATGGAATGTGTGAAAACACTTCATCCAGATCATGCACCAGAGATTTATCAGGATTCCATTTAAATTTAGGATGAGGACGGTCTACTACCTCAACTAATTGTGGTGTATAAATTTTCCAACAATTCAAAACACTTCTGAAAACTTAGGGAAAGATAGAAACTGTAAATACCTTTTGATCATTGTCGATTAGGGTTTCATTCACAAGAACTTTTGAAATTCTTTTCTTTTCTCCTTCATAGCTCTTCTCTTCTCAAATGCTCATTTGCAAATGACTTAGATTAAATATGAAATCACTTATAAACCTTTTTGAAATGACCTAATTCACATTAAATGCATATTTTGAAAAAAATATGGTAAAAACCCTAACTATATGAACAATCAACTTCAAATGCTTGAAAAATTTGTGCAACTCAATATTTCCATCGATTCTTTCACCAATAGGTTAACTATGTCAACCTACACCTTATTCCAATGTGTTGAAGCATCAACACCATTTCTCTGGTAGGGATGAAGGATCTTCTGATAATGCTCCCCTTAAGCCAAGACTTTCTACTTAGTTTCTTGAGGAAACATTTGCACTAGACGTTGGTACAGACTCAGGCTTAGTCTCACTATCTTCCTTCTTTCTCTAGATCTTTTCCATATCTTTCTTCATCTCTACTTGATTAGCCTTTTTCACTGGATCATTCTTCTTTACCAAATTATTCTTCTTCACATTCTTTCTTCTGCAAAATTTAGAAATGTGTCTAGGTCTATTGCAATTGTAACAATTGACAAGATTTTGAACAAGCTTAATTCCACCCATTTTGTATCTACATTGATTAGCTTTATGCCCAAATCTATTGCATGCATAACAGTAGCCATTAAAACATTGAAACCTCATACCATTGTTATAGCCATTCATCATTTGATTTTTGCATTCACTAGCCTTATGATCAAATATTTTACATGTAAAACATTGATCGAGAAAGGATGAAACATTCTAATTCATTCTGCTTCTACATTCCATAGCCTTATGTCCAAATTTATTGCAAAAAATAATAAAAACTATTAAAATATGGGTACCTTTGTGTATTTGGTTGTTTGATTGGTGGTCTTTTGAAGTTTTTCCTTTGATTCTAGATCTTCTTTTCATTGCTCTTCTTGTCATCAATATTCTTTCTAGTTTGGTTTGGAGTTTTTGAATTTTCTCCTTTTTTAAACCCGAATCCACCTTTGTCTTTAGAATTCTTCTAATTTCCAATCATTTCATCAAGCCTTGTTGAGCTCATCTTGAATTTATATTCTTGAATATTTTTTTTCTCTAGATTTGATCTCAAGGTTACAACTTCTTGTTCAAGATTTGAGCATTCTTTAGATTTGTCTTTCAACTTAGCATTTAGGTAGTCTTCAACTCTTTTCCTTTCTTCAATCTGCAATTTCAGGCTAGGAATGATCTCATTTGATAGCTTGAGTTCTTTGATACTATATGTAGCTTTCTTAAGTTTCTCTCTTAATATATTAATGTATTCATATGCATCACTAAGATCCTTTTTTAGATCTTTGTTCTCATATTTTTCTTTATCCAATTCATCCAAAGCATATTTGAGTTCTTCCATATCAACAATGCAATCTTCCTTAGTAAATCCTACAGTAGGAATTTCATTTGGAGGTGTAGGATACTTCCTTGTAGCCAAGTGTTCAATTCCAAGATCTACCTCAGCGATCAAGCCAATTGAAGGAACCTTGCTTTGATACCAATTGTTGAACACCTAAAATACTGAGAGGGGGGAGTGAATCAATATTCTCTAAAACCACTTAACCATTTAAAAATTCATTCCAAGAATCATAATGAATTTTTAGTAAGTAAAACAACCATCAAATCATATAACACATGAACACTAGATTTTTACGTGGAAAACCCTAAAAGGGAAAAACCATGGTGAAGATTAGCTCACAATATATTATAACTTTTTATAAGATATTACAGAAAGGCTCACTTCCAGGTGGACTCACTATCTAGAGAATAAGAGAAATAGAAGAGAGGGGTGTCTCACTGCCAAGATTTGAACTGCTACAAAATGCATCTACAACATGCAAGAAATACAATTCCACTGAAGCTCAAAATAATGAAATCAACACACTTCATATTACTCTGTTCTAACACTGCTCTTCTCTGCATTCACATCACATTCACATTCTCTATTTAGGAATTCACACACTCAACTTAGTCATCACTCTTCAACACCAGAAATTATCTTATACTTATACCCATTACCTTTGCAAGAACCTACAACATTAATTAGGTCAGCCTAATTAGATGTACCTTTCAAACAATAACTTGTTGGCCCAAGATTAAACATACACACTTCATGCCCTAATTTAAAACTTTTATTATATCAAATATATTGGCATGGACCTATAATAGCTCCCACATAATGGATCAATACCTTTTTAAACTTCACATAACCTCAAACAAATTAGGTTGGCACCACTAGTGACCAAACACCAAAAATACACCAACTAAACATACTCAAACCAACACACGAACCTTCAAACTTCATGTCACTTTGAACTTAGATGCTAATGAAACCTATAAACACTTCTACAAATATGAAAGATTAGATATTCTTCCACGGTGAGATGTAGACTAAGCAAAATAGGTACTCTACACTGGAAACACTATCACTGGTAGACCCAATACTCTATTACTCATAACTTCTACACTAAAGGTTGAAACAACATGAAAAATTGGATTTAGACTCTCCTGACATCTAAAAATATTTGCTTAGAACCACATATCAAGATACTTCAATACAAATCAATGTGGATCCAAAAAATGATGCCTTGTATACTGAAAACTAAGTTTTGACACAACCAAATAACTAACTCATTTATTCTGTACCAGAGAAAAACAATTGCATCTCTATGTTGGATTGCCATTGTTTCAAACACATATATGCACCAGACCAACTACACATTAATCTTCACATCACATCATAATGTTGACATCAATGACAACATTGTAACTATATACTGTACATCCATACTCATCTTTCCAACAAGAAAATCAATGAAAAACTCTCCAAACTTCCAACAAACTCAACATACCAACAAATCATTTATCAAACAACTTACTAACTTAAGTGTGTTACATTTAATTATGTCAAACTAGGGAATCATATTCTTCTTGGATGGTACCCAAATTTTATGTGCAATTGAGGATTTTTGAGTTGTCTTAGAGGTTGTGCATATAAAACTTGACTGAAAGAAAACTTGACTAAAAGTAAATCCTATCTTATAAACCTTAATTATTTGACAGTTGTTATAGGTAGGTGATCCTGTTGGGATAGTAAACAAACATTTTCAACTATGCTATAATTATTTGTTGATGCAACTATGTAAAATATTTGTTAATAATTAAATGATTCCAACTTAAAAATTTAAATCAAATCAATGAACACAAATATTAACAATCTACTTTAATAAATCATTAACAAAAATCTAAACTATAAAGGCTATTGTAGTTACCTCAACTAGCCCTTGCTTAAGTGACTACAATCTCACAATATCTTAATAAAATCTCAACTCAAGAATCCATATATTGACCAAATCTATATTTTTTTATTGCATTTTGGAATTGTAACTTAAATTTGATAACAAAAATACTGATAACAAGAGTAATGATAGTAAATTATACTAGATCTCTGACTCATACATGATCTTCCATATATACATGATCCAGAAAATTTAATTATTCAAGACTCTAAACAACTTGAAAACATTTATCAAATCATCCACAAACATAGGGATATGACTTACTCATATCCTAATCAAAACATAGATAGGAAACTAATCATGCAAAGGTGTACACGTATCATGGTCTTGTTATAAGTCTTCATCATTATAAATGAGAACATGCAAAATAAAGAATAATCCATATTATGAACCATGATATACTATTGTCATAAATTCCTTCTTATCTTTGTGGATATCTTCATTGTGTAAGAGCTGAAGATCAACTCAATACCTAAGACCACTTGCAAAAACAATGGAAACCTTCTACAAGAGATTATGCAAGAATATGAGATTGCTTGATATTAAGACCTATCAAAAAGATGATGAGGTATGAAGTATATTACATATGAGTTCAATGACCTTCCTTATATAGGTAAGGTGAGGAATAGGATAGAACATGATTGTGACATGTGTCTTAATCCTATGAAATGTGACAACTAACAAACTAACTACCTAGGAATCATACAATAAAGCTAGATAAGATAAGTTCTAGAAAATCCAACTCAGACTTCTAGAAAGAATCTTATATCCTAAGTATACTTAACATGTGAATAATTCCTCTAAGTCCCTAGCAAGATAAATTACTAGGTACAAGACTTTAAATCACACCAACACATTTCTGGTGACAAAATGAGTGATAAAGAGAATGATTTATAAGTAAACCACTCCCATGGTAATCAACTACTTCTTCCTTCAGCTGCAAATGGTTATGTCCTTTATTGCAAATGAACAATCCTTTGGTTTTGGGTTGATAGGCGGCCTTTTCTATGGGTGACTGGTCCTTTACTGCATAGGGGTTAGTTTTTCTCAATAATATATCCACATAATAAAATTCTATAACTAACATACACCATTTTCATATTTTATAAACATTCATTAATATACACAACTATTCAACAATGTACCATATACCATTCTCAATTCATTAATACTTAAGATAAACAAGAAAGTATGGATAATATCTTGGATATGCTTAAAAATATCACGAGAAATATGAAACTTAAAATAGAAAAGTGAAGACAATTTCTAAGCTCATCACACCTCCCAACTAAGAACCTTGCTTGTCCTCAAGAAACTTAGGGCCTTAGATTGTATTGAAGTGCAATAATTCTATAGTCTATTGGATTAGTAGCTCCTTATTTTAAATGAAATCTTTTTTGCTTAGATAATCACTCCCACCTAGTTTTTTCTACCATGTCCCATGACTCTTTTCTTCTTGACCAATGTGGAATTGGATATAGGAGAAGAGGAGGATGAAATACCAAGGGAATCCATGTGATATTACGCTCAAGGGATGTCCTAATGTATTGGTGCACTGAAGTGACCGATGCTAAGAAATTGAAAACAAAATGGGGTTCTTTTCTTTTTAGTTCTTGTGTCAATTTGTTCCATCTATCATGTGAAAATTTCAATGCCTCCATACCTATTCCAATAGCTAATTCTTGGAATATTTTGTAATCTTCAGCTTTGTATTCCAAATTTTTTTCTCTACCCCTAGTTGTTCTATCGATTCAATCCATTCTACCACCACTTGGTTAGGGTCTTTGACTTTTGATATGATTTTGAAGGGAATTGATATTCCCCTTTCATGATGCTGCTAATATAGGATACCTCTATGATTTTAATTTTGTATAAATTATGCTAATGCCTTCAATTGAACATCCTAACAAAAATTGATGGGTTCCAAGTAGTGGCATGTGGGATAGTCAACTCATGCAGATAAAATTCACATAATTGGTTTTCCATCTCAGTGGTGGCTCTTTGGTAAGATGTTAGAAATAACTTAGGCATGGAAAAGGAGACAAGGTCATTATATAATTATACAAATTAAAAATTAAATATTTTTCTTGTAAAAATAGGGCATAAACCCCCACAAGATGTCTAAAACTCATGATTTACACCATCATTTCAACCATTTGATTAATTTTAAGCACCAATCTTTTGATTTATGCATTCACTTCCTCAATTTCTCTTTCCTGCTTATTTACTATTTCTTTCTTTTTATTATTACAATCACATTTCAACTTAGAAATTTCCTCTATTTTATCCCACAATCTTAATCCGAGGGTTACTAATGTTGGGGTTGCAGGTTCTTCCAGAGAGTTACTTTGTTGATCAAGATCTAGAAATTTCTTATTTATGTTAATAATGACCATTTGGTCCAATTTGTCCAATCCTATCCCTTGCTGTTGATAAGCTTGCAACTGAATCTCTAACTCCTAAAATTTGTTACCCAACCTTATTTCTTTCTACTGGTATCCCCTCAATTGTTCCTCTAATTCTTCAAATTTTTAAGAGTTGCTTGTAGCTCATCAACTTTTTCTTCACCATCCAAAAGCAAAATTATTTTTCACCTTCCTAAAATAATTCTTCTTCAGACTTAACAGAGGAATTTGGTTTTTCTTGGTCTTTTGCACTATTAGGAGGTTTAGTCTGCTTTCTTGTTGTATACAAGTCTCCTTCTGATTCTGTGTCTGTGTCTAAGAACATGAATTGCATTTTTTTCTTGTTCTCTATCAATAAACATATCTTCTCTCTCCAAGTATATTTCTATTTACACAAGGACCACCTTCTTATACTTAGGAGTGACCTTTCCTCCTATAATTCCTTTTTCCTTTAGGTGGTGTGAATTCCTTTGTGGTTGTGTGTTTCGTTTCTGCTTTTTCTGGCTCTAGAAGAAGAAGGTGTAAGCCTTTTCTTGTTGGTTTTAGGTATAAAATGGGAATATTTAGAGACACGGGTCTCTAAAAATAGGGATTCTATAGGTTGAGTTTCCTTCATCTCAAGTTATTTGTGGTGGATATAGGTAGGTGGTAGTTTATTGAGAAGAGGTTACATGTGCTTCTTCCTCTTCGTTTGGTTGTTAATTTTCCTCCCATGCCCTATCTCCCTCAGTTGGCCTAGGCCTCAAGAATCTATCATTTATATGGTCGCATTCCAAAAAAAATTCCCAAGAAACATCTAAAAATTGAGTCTAGAGACTTCTTTTTTATCAATAAAACAATAAAATAATGGTGTGGCATGGACAACTAGTTTCCTTTTCTTTTATATTCAACATATGTTCTTTTCAACATAGTGAACAAATAATTTGGAATATTCACAAGCCTATTGTGGTGGAGATGGCTTAGCAATTTAAAATGCACTATATATAACAAGGATTGTCTACCATCATAAGTTAAATATTTAATAATATACACAATTGCAAAGGCCCATAACCAAGGTAAAGAGAGACATTTGGTACCTTGAGCTAATGAGTCCAGTTATTCTTCTATTTACACAAATTCAACACGAGTTGTGATAACATCATCTTGAGCTAGAAATTCTTATCAGACTGTAGACAACCCAAAGACTTTTGCAATTGTCACTTCTAAAGCATCTAATCTCAATCCCTCACCATGGCTTCATTATTGTGCATTGTTCTTATGAATCATTGTGTCATAACCTCATTATACTCGTTTAATATGAGAAAATAATCCAACCACCTAGCTTGTTGGAAATAGACAAACAATATTGATCATTTAACAATGTTGTATGGTCAAATAGTTATCTTTTGATGATTTCTCCACCCATTCTGAGATAATGCAACTTACTTTTGAATTCTCCCTTTACCTTCTTATTACGGCTTCTTATTTTTTATAACTAACTACTATTGCTATGATCCACAACTCACTACTCTCATTTCTTGTGCCTTCTACTAGTTTCCAATGCCGAGAAAATTGGTGATGCATGCAACTTAACCAGTTGCTCTTTAATTATAAAGAGCAAATGATTAGCATGTCGGTATGTTTAAAATATTTTCCATGTATTGAAATCAATATGGAAGTATCATTTATCCTCAAATGATGAGTTATGGAGGATGTATGAAAGGGAAGTTTTAAAGAATTTGTGAAGTGCATATAATATATAATAAATGATGTTTGCATAAGAATTGATAATAAAATAAATATATCTTATAAATTAATTAATTATATTAATGAGAGAATATCGTGAGGATCTAGGATGAAATGAAAGGTGGAAAGTGTAAAGATGGTGAAGTGGTCATCGAGAGTGAACCATGGGAAAAGTGTAACTCACGATCATGATTGAATTGAAGTCATCGTAATTGGAAACCACTTGAATGATGATGCATGGTTCAAAATATCATAGATATGGAAGAAAGGCTACAACATGTATGAAGGTGACTTGATATGCAATGAGGTGTTACATGTACATACTCCATAGGCCATGAATGACTACTTATATTGGTATAGAAATTGGAATGTGAAGTAATGACATGTAGGTGAAGTGAAGTCACATCCCTTAGTTGTTGCAAGGCGATTTGTACATATACCTGAGGTAGTGGTTGTGAATGAAAGTTAATCAGGCCCTACTGATAGTTGTTGTGGGGTAGTAGCTATAGGTCCTCATGAAAGAAGTTGCAAGTAGCATTTCTACATGTTCTAACAATAGTGATCTCTAATTTTGTGATTTTATTTGAGTTGATTTTTACTATTTATTTTATTTTATTTATTGGTGGGAAGAAAAGCATACCTATGGAATACCAGTATTTGAGCTGCTGGGCTCATCTATTGATGTGACAATGGATGAATCAATGATGTCTCCAGTTAAGGCAATGTATTTAGAATCTTGTGAATTTGATGGTGATAATGGTACAAACTATTGTTGTAGGTGTTGTAGAAAGCTATCTTTATCCAATAGATTTTTGTAAAGTTCCAAACAATGTCCACTTACCATTAAAGAAAATCTATCTGGATCAATTGTTGTTAGTTGTACAACACCATTTGGATAAACATGTTTTATCTCATAAGGAACCAACCATTTGTTTGCAATTTTCCTTTATGGTACCTATATTTGGAGTCATACAACAATGCCCAGTCTCCTACATAAAATCCCTTCATTTTATGTACTCGTCATGCCATTTCATTCTTTACATTTGTATAATTTCTATGTGGTTGGCTTCATCCATTCTTAACTTATTCAAATTATTAATCTAGCGCAATCTATCTTTTTAAGCTTCAAATAGATCCTTGCCTAATTGTATTGTTGTTCTCAGTGTCTTGTGTTAAAATTCAATAGGAAGAACAATTCTTTCCATAGACTAATTCATATGGTGTAAACTCTATTGTTGTTTTCCATGTAATTTTGTACACCCAAACTGATTTTGGTAATCTGGCTGCCTAATCCTTTATGTGCAATTTTACTATCTTTGTTAACATTTCTTATATTTCTCTATTTTTAACTTCAACTTGGCCATTTGAATATGTGTGGTACGGAGTTGATTTATTATGCCTAATCTCATATTCCTTGACCAAATGAGCAATTATATTTGAATTAAATTGTGATCCTTGATCAATGACTATCTCTTTAGTCATATCATATCTTGTGAATATATCCTCATATAAGAATGTTTCTACCTTCCTATCTATGGAAAACTATAAAGCTTTAAATCCAACCCATTTGGTTAGGTAATAAATACATACCGATATATATTCCTTGTTGTTAGAAGGTGGGTCTATGGGCCCAATGAAGTCAATGCCCCATGTGTCAAATGGTGTTATTACCAATTGTGGCTGTAGGGGCATTTATGTCATGCCCACAAATTTTCACTAAGAAAACCCAACTATATTTTTTTACATTAATTAAGTTAATCACTTGCTTATGTGTTTAAGGTGTAACACTATCCTAACCAGAGTTGTACACCTTGTGTATCCGATTCTTAACTCAAGTGTGGAGTTTGACTTTATATAATTCATGATAGGGTTCCATCGAGTTTAATAAGGGTTATTTAAACATTGTACTTGAAGGAGAATTAAGTCCTTTAAGAAGATCTTGATCTAGTTGCTTAATGAAACTATCATAGATAAGAATCCATTGTTCCTAATTCTTGATAGATTAAGATAGTGTTAAATTTCATAACTCATTGTCTTAGAGTTACCTCCAATATAAACATTATTTCCTTAGTTAGAACTAACTAGATTTAGAAATATTTAATCCCAGAGGGAGAATCATTTATTAGACCACATAAATCAACATAATTTACAATATATCAATTTTCCCAAGTTGAACATAAGTTTCCTAGTAGCATAATTCTAAATCCAATATGTGTAAGCAACTTATAAGAGGACTAGACACAAATGAATGAGGGATTATAATTTTGTGTCACCCCTTGATTCATGTCAGAGGTTTCCTATGAAGGAAGTGGTTGCTAATAAGGTAATATTGAACCTTTGGGACTATGGTCTAAGGCCTTATGGTTAATCTAAATAATACTGCCATTGCTTCAAAGGTATATTATTATCATTTGATAATATTGATAAAAACAATGATATCATTTTGCGTTATATGCACAACTCTTATTACTAGCGTTTTAACACCAAATCTATGCTATACAATTTCTCCTCATTGACAATAGACTTACATTTAAAATAATTGCTATTACTACCCCTACTACCTATCGAAACTTTTATCATCTAGCATTATTAATTCCAATATCAATGATTCTCATGATATTCTCATTTCTCTTAATTTTAATACTCTATTTATTTCATCATTAACAATTATCTTTCTTAGTAATACCATTCAATAAGGAGTCTACATTAGATTACATATTTATGATGCATGCTGCTATATTGGAGCCCTATACTAGTTCAAGAATCAATATTAATATCATTGTTGGTAATAGAATTTTATTTACATGAACATTAATGCTATACATTCACCCATTATTTTAAATGCAACACAACAATAATAATTATACTATGACTGATATGATTTCCTCACATTGATTATTAGTAGTACTTGCCCTAGGCAATACTATTGCAATGAGTTTTGTTTTTCTTAGTTAATTAGTTATTAATAAGTTAGTTTTCAACCAATCAAAAACAATAAATTTTTTTTGAAAAAAATAAAATTCAATTTTGTAAAGTGAACTTGCAAAATAGTTAATTTTATAAATTATAAAAATTATTTCTCCTCAATATGATTAGCTAAGAAGTTTTGTGTGTTATTAACAAATTTTTAGGAAAAGTGAAAATAACTATTATTTTACCTATTTTTTGGAAAAATCAACTATTATTTTTCCTATATTAAAGAAACCAAATTTACTATATTTTATTTCATTTTCAAAAAAATTCTTCTCATATTTTTGCATATTTATCTGCTTGTTTTAAATAAGATTGCAAGATTACTACAGTTAATCTGCACCACACAAGTTTCCACATTTAAAATATGTGCAGTCAGTCAACTAGTCAACTGTACTTTAGCAATCCTCTAAACGCCTTAAAAGCCTTAACTCGGGTAGAATGTTAAATAATTATTAATTAATTAACAACTAACTATTGCACTTTTGGTGTGCAATGGGGTACGCCGAAAAATTGTATGGGTATATTTGTTTTTGTGTAGTCATATTGGTTGAAAAAGGGAATAGTTCACATAATCTAAAAAGTTTTGAAATGAAAAAAATATAATGCAAATGATTATTAGCCATATTTTATGTATGTAACATATTAGAACAACAATGGAAAAAAAATAAATGGAACTTACATTTTTGCCATTTAAAAATGTAAAGAAGGGAAATAAATACAATGATGATTGTGTAACGTTATGTAAATTCTTGTGATGCTAACTTACCACACTAAAAGAAGATTGATAAAGCTAGGAGAAGCAATTTGAGAAAAATACACCATAAACAACATAAAAACTACCTACCTACAGAAAGCAAAGAGAGTGGGGTAGCCAAGCATCTCCAACACAGAGAAAGGGGAGTAGACAAGCACCTCCAACACAGAGAAATGGGAGAAGCCAAGTATCTCCAAACAGGGAGCAATATCATGAATAAATATATAAATAAAATAGAGAAGAAAGGTTAACCAGTTCCCTATCAAGTCTGCAAAGAAGGTAATCCCAATGCATAGCATTATCTCTCCTAGTATAATTGGTGCTAATAAAGCATTTGTATATCAACTATGTGATGAAAAGGCTAAGTTATTTTCAAAATTGGTGTAACAACCATTTTAAAACATTAAAATTGTAAAACAGCTGGTAGCTGCATGTCACCCACGTTTGTTGGCAGTATATTCCACATTGAACATGTTTCCTTGTTCTCATCGCTTGTTTTGTAATCAAAACCAGGGCAGTTGCATTTAGCTGTTTAATCCTTAAATGGTTCTAAGAGACTCCTCAACTACAGGTAGTAAGCTGGTTTTGATTAGTTTCATTGATATAAATCAGTTGGATATTCATTAGGGCTAAGAGCCTCATCCAACTGAACTAAGAACAAGATTATATGTATTTCCTTCATTGATATTTAGCTAGCCAACCTATTACCATAGAAGGATCATTGTGTGAGAAGGGATTGAGGTAGATGTTGCAAGCATCTTCACAAGC
>VDFB02000010.1:10825999-10838511 GCA_007258455.2 Sequoia sempervirens | reverse complement strand
TTCTAGATTACCAAACTTCAACCTTCTTTTCCAAAGCACAAAAAATACCTTCACAAGACATATACCAAATCTGCAAGATCTGAAACAAAGCATCAGAGAACTGTGGAGAAAAACCAGTTCTCCAAGGCCACGGAAGACCAACTTTTCCATAGCAGTTCACATACCGATGAGCGTAACTCTCACACACCATCACACCAGAAGCTAAAACTCAGGAGATATCACCACTAAATCCTCATTAACAAGCCTTCAGATCCGCACAAGCATAGGATAAACACAGGACAAACATAAAGCACATACCGGAGCACATTCTAAACACTTTCAACATTTTGACTTCTCTTCTTTGTTTAATTTTCTCAAAAGCACTTGGAAACACACCAAACCATCACATCTACAACACTAAAAGGATAGCTCCAAGTACTCACAACATCTCAGCAGCATCTCAACTATACATGTACAATCTGCAACATACTAAACAATGTTGACATCAATGAAAACATTAATGAAAACACCACCAAACTTGCTCATACCTGCAATAATCTCCCCCTTTGTCATTGATGGAAACACATGATGTGAAAAACCATCAAAGACAACATTATCCTTACAATACTGGGAGAAAATATTCTCTTCTTCTGCAACTATTTTTCACATGACTTTTCTCTCCCCTTTACTCCAATCTCTCCCCCTTTGACACTCAGATAGATCATCGTGTCCAACTTCACTTTATCTCTTACACAGGGTTTGTGGCTGTCTCAATTTTCACATTAGCACTTTCTACAATAATCTTCTCAACCTTTAAGAAAACATCCAGATGCCCATAGTAGTAGAGGCATCCAAGAAATATCTCTTCACTCACATCTAGCATCAAAATTTCCAAGATTTTCTACTATCTTTTGTTATAGCATGTCTCAAATACCTAAAATATTTCCCATGTATGAGGGAGTCTTACCACCATACTCAAAAGGTGTCTTTGTGCTATTGTGTCTAATCTGAACTTTATTAATAACATAAACAGCAGTATGTATCGCTTCTCTCCAATATACATCCGGTACATTGGACTCTTTCATCATAGTTCTAGTAGCTTCTTGTACTGTCCTATTTTTCCTTTCAACTACATTTTGTTGAGGGGTTCTTGAAGTAGAAAATTGTCTTTTTATGCCATGCTTCTCACAAAATGCATTAAATTCACTAGAAGTGAATTTGCCACCTCTATCAAATATCAAACACTTGATTTTCAAATTTACTTCATTTTCCACTCTTGCTTTGAATACCTTAAACCTATCCAGGGCCTAATTCTTTTCTCTGAGAAAAGCAACCCATGTCATTTGAGTATAATTATCAATAAGCATCATAAAGTACCTATCTCCATTTAGGCTTCCGGTCCTGGTCGAACCATAGAGATCAGTGTGAATCAACTCCATCATTCTGGTAGTAGAATGTTCTTTTCCCTTAAAGCTACATCTTGTTTGCTTCCCACCAATCTTGGTAAATAGTATTATCGTGTCTTGATGGATTTGTGGCAATCCTCAAATGGCCTCTCTCCTTAGCACTGATCTTGATTACATTATCAAAGTTCACATGTCCCATTCTCCGGTGCCATAACCAACTTTCACTGATTTGAGATACAAGACAATGACCATCAACTCCCTTCAACTGATAGATTTTTCCATGAGTTCTTCTTCCAGCAATAATCATATCTTCATTTCTGGACCCTTTTCTAATTTCATAGGTTTTGTTCTGAAACACAAGATTAAAGCCATTGTTGCACATCTGACCAACACTCAGAATGTTATGCCTCAAACCCTTCACATAATATACATCATTAGTATTGTGCATTCCATCAAAACTAATTGAACCTTTACCAAAGATCTTAGGTCCTGAATCATCACCGAACATGACTAAACCATCATCATATTTTTTAAGTTTAGTGAACTTACTCTTATCTCCGGTCATGTGATTTGAACATCCACTATCAATTGGCTCCAGATATTCATCTTGTTTCCTTTGCATGAGTGTAACTAAAAGTACCTTCCATCCCATTCTTAACTCCTCCATAGCCTCTCATTTTGTACATGTAAATAGAGTTAGTGGATACGATTTATTTTCCAAAGCTAAGAATAAGCATTCACTATCATCAACCCCATTTTCTAGATTCAATTACCTAAATATGCCCTTCCTTAACATAGTATCAATTTTATCCTTCATATCCTTATCCTTATAATCCTTGTTCTTTTTATGTGTAGCCCTATTAAGACATCTTGAAGCATAATGACCAATGTTACCACAACTGAAACATTTAAAGGGTAACATACCTTTATATTTTATGGTACCTTTCTTCAATTTCCGAGTGAAATTTGCTTCGAACTCTTCATCATCGTTATTCGGTTCTTCAATATTCAGAGCCTTAAATGTCATTTTTTTCTTCTCTTATGTCTTTTTTCTTTCTCAAACTTCCTTTATCTCAAATGTTTGAAGGTGTCAACAATCCTTCCAGAAAATTTCTTAGGATCATACATCTCTTCAAAAATAGAGATCTTTTCGCTATAACATTCCAGTAAAGTGATCAGGATCTTCTCGATTATATCTTCATCTACTAGTTTTCCTCCTTGATTTCTGACGTCATTTGCTGCCAATTCAACTCTCTAAAAGAAACTTGTAAATTCTTCACCATCTTGCATCTTCAGGTTCACAAATCTATGCTTTACCACTAGCCTCTTTTTAAACTTCACCTTTTCATTTCCTTCATACATGTCTTCCAACTTCTTCTAGACTTCATATGCAGTATCCAGAGAATTAACCTTAACTCGCTCATTTTTAGATAATCCACTACAAATCACATACTTCACCTTCTTATTTTCTTCATAAGCAGAGATCTCATCTATAGAATTAACACCACCAGACGGAAGTGTATACTTATTCGCAATAGCCTTCCAGGTCTTGAAACCAAGAGAGATAATATATCCTCTCATTTATCCCTTCCAATCATTATAGTCAGTTCCATCAAACATAGGGATCACCAACTTGTGCGCCATCGGATCTTCCTTAAACGGTTAAGTTCTACACAAGGAACCAAAGCTTCCCAGCTACCCACCATATAGAAACCAAGAGGGGGTAACTAGTTGTCACACACAAGTCTAAAACCAAAACTTATCACTTATCAACTATCAACTATTACTTCTCCTTATTACATAAATATAGAGCATGGTAAAACATAAAATAATGTAAAATAAATCAACAGGTTGAATGATAAAATTTTGGCAAGGAAACCTAATAAGGAAAACCATGGTGAGGCTTAACCCAAGATAAAGATTATGAACCACATAGTGTCACTCTGGCCTGCTGCCCAGAGACTCCATTTATCCAAAGGCTCATTGCATACAAAAAGAACTCACTATCCAACAGGGAGGCTCACTACCTACAGATACAAAAGAGAACAAAAGTATCCACCACTACAACTAAAGCACATTTGCAGGATTACATAAACCCTTACCTCACTGTCTTCAACACAACTCACACACACACTTCTACTCTTATGATTTGTGGCTTACTTTCGTCACTTTGCATCACACTGTCATACAAATCTTCACAATTCAACATGATTTTATACCATTCTCAACCTTAGAAGCATATACCAAGGTCGGCCACAAAATAACCCATTTCATAAATTCAAATTAGGTCGGCAACTCAAAATTCCCGTGGTGGAAAGGAATAAGAGTGGACCAATAAAATTATTTTCTTGAAACTTCTACACGCTTCCTCAATTAAAATTTATTCTTTGAATGAAGTGTAAACACTAGGTCAGCCAAACCTAATGAAAACACAAAAGATCATTGATGCACATGCTTCCCAACAAGAATATGACACGCAGACATCTCAACATGCTTCAATATGCACGAGACTTCATCTTAGACTTCTTCAGATACATCCGTAGCAAAATAGCATACTTCATACACTGAATACCTTTCATCAGATCATCTGAACTATGCAAGCCTGTATTGGAATAAAGAAACATGACTTCCAAATTACCAAACTTCAACCTTCTTCACCAGATCATGGAAAAGATCTTCCCAATACATATCCCAAATCTACAAGATCCGAAACAAAGCATCAGAGAACTACAGAGCAAAACCAGTTCTCCAAGGCCATGAAAGACCAACTTTTCCATAGCAGTTCACATACAGGTGAATGTAACTCTCACACACCATCACACCAAAAGCTAAAACTCAAGAGATATCACCACTAAATCCTCATTAACAAGACTTCATATCCGCACAAGCATAGGATCAACACAAGAGAAACGTGGAGCACATTCTGAACACTTTCAGCATTCTAGCTTCCCTTCTTTATTTAATTTTCTAAAAAGCACTTGGAAACACACCAAACCATCACAACTGCAACACTAAAAGGATAGCTCCAAGTACTCACAACATTTCAGTAGCATCTCAACTATACATGTACAATTTGCAACATACTAAATAGTGGTGACATCAATGACAACATTAATGACAACACCACCAAACTTGCTCATACCTGCAACATACATCCTCAAATGAATCTCCATTATCTCTAGCTTCCTCAAAAGAACTTTCCAGATTTCTAATTGGGGAAATCTAAATATCCTTAAAATGGGGGTCCTTCTCACCTTCTTCACCATCATCTTAAAGAGATTCCTGACCAATCTTCAAAACTTCTTGATGCTCACTGGCATACTTTCCTTCTCCCATGGCCAAAGGGCTCTCTTCATTATTAGAGGTGTTTTGGGTATTACTCTCCGCATTTGTATGTGCTAACCTACTTGAAGGCATATCCTTACTTGAGTCTTCACCTGGCTTCTCTGCCCTAGACCTCATTTTTAATTCATCACTCAATTGTTTATTTTTAACCACACTAGGCACCCTCACTAGGGATGTTGAATCTTTACCTTTTCTTTGTGACTGCTTCTCCGACTGGTTAATATATTCTAGGGTATTTCCAAAGAGTGGAGTCTCTTCTAATCCCTGCTCACCCTCAAGAAGAAATTTGTGACAATCCCCATGTTTAGTTACCATCTTTGTCAAGTCCTGAGTACTTTCTAAAGCCTTCATGTGTTCTAGCTGAAGACAAGCCTCCACATTTGATGGATCCGAGCTTTGCAAAGAAGCTTGGAATATACTGCTACCCCCAGCTTCAAACAAATGGTAAATTTCTTGTCTTTACAGACCGTCCTCACATTGCAAACCAAAAACCCCTAAAAATTATCTTGATTCTGACCCTATTTAGGCATACACAGATCTGACAACTCCCAGGGAGCCTTCCTCTGTACATTTTCACTTAAGTTAATTAGCATATCCGTTAATGTGCTCTGAGCCAAGCCTTTTCCTTTATCTTTTTCCACACATTCACCTATTGTGTGCCCTACCCCCTTACATTTCAAGCATGTTTCCACTTTTTCTTCCACTTCAATCTGTTGTCTCCAAATGCCTTCCCCTATTATTAACTCCACAATTTCTGGAAGTGGATGAATCGCTTGCCAAAGGATACAGATTCGAGCGTACATGTTGTATTCCTTTTTTTCGAGCTCCTCATCTGTTTTCACAAAAACCACCAATTTATTGCCTATGTTCTT
This sequence comes from Sequoia sempervirens, assembly GCA_007258455.2. Taxonomy (NCBI): domain Eukaryota; kingdom Viridiplantae; phylum Streptophyta; class Pinopsida; order Cupressales; family Cupressaceae; genus Sequoia; species Sequoia sempervirens. The sequence goes on along the minus strand of VDFB02000010.1, from coordinate 10,832,909 downwards.
AAGGGTTTCTAAATTCCAATATTCATGTGGGAGATTATACAGTCGGATCCAAATCAGAACCTCCTCTATACTCTCCTTTTTGGGGTCAAAATTTGGCTTCCAATCCTTAATATAAAACCCTTTCCCCTCCATAAAAAAAGGCCCACTATTGAGAATCCATTCCTTATCCTTTGGTGTCTGATAGATTACTAGTTAGAAACCATTTGGGAGTGTTTTTAAGACACTCTTTTCCCCAGTGCTCATCACACCAGTGCCGCACTTTTGTGAAAGAAGGCCACTCCCCACTCCATTTCATGAAAAAGTATTTTTCCTTATGAAAACGAACTAACTCCACCCATTCCCTATTTTCAACTAACTGAGAAATGACTCTAGAATGGTCCCAACCTTTACTTACCTTGGTCGCCTGTGTAGTGGCTCCCTAGTTTTTTGGCCGCCAAAACTTATTTTCGATTTTATTGAAATCGAACGATCCACCCATGTGCATTAAGGTGAAACCTCTCTTATTTCTAGGGTTATCGACTCTCCCTGTCTGACCACCATTTCTGGCTAATATACTAACAGCTCTCATGCTTCAATAAATCCTTCCCATGCTTCTTAGACTGTATCCTGAAACCCTCCCTATATCTTCTCCTAAAACTGTTGCTCTACCTATGTGCACTGCCATTTCCATGAACTTAACCCTTCTCCTCATGAAAGAAACCTGATCATTTCCACCTTCCACCATCATGACATTATGTAAAGAAAGAAAATATTAGAAAGTAGAAGACCCAAGAGATGATTTTCTCTAAAACTTAGCAGGTTTTTATATATAAAAATGTTTCATCTAAATTAAAATTGGGAACCCATTTCTTTAAATGGGCTAATCTATACTTTTGCAGCACATAATTTCTTAATATATTTGAAGGTTTCAGACTATTCTACATTCTCAAATAAATATCCTTCTCTAAACCACCTAAATACCACAAATATAAATGATGGAAAGGATGAAAAAAATAAAGATGTCTTCCCAAGGTTCTATTACTACTAAAACATGATTCACCATTTTGCTAAATAAAGATAGAATCTACACATATAAAAAAGGATAGTTTGAAGTTCAAAACCTGTAAGCCTAAAATGTATACAAAAAAATATGCATAGAAAAACTACACCTACCATGGCTTACACCACATTGTTTCTAGAAAAAGAGAGCTAACCACACATTGCGAGGATAGTCAAAATTGTTTCAAAAATTCATGATAAAATAAATTCTTTTGAAATGGAATTCTAGAGCTTCAATTTCCAGTCTTACACAAAAATAAAGAGAATGTATGCATAGCAATTAAATGGCCATAACCAACACCATGTGTTATTGGAAAACAAAAGGCAACAATGCATAGCAATCACAACAAATCTTTTTCAACTCAATGCAAAGGTTGTTTATTCATCTCAAGATCACCCCTATAGTAGTAATTCATTGTGCCCCTATAGTTGCACCATTTTCCATGCCACACATCCAACTACCTCCTTCCATTATCTTGCATTGTTTCTTTTCTTTTTGATCTGCCAAATTGTTTCTTACTTCTATCCCCTTCCTCACAGTGTTTGTGATTGTTTTCATTTGTCATGTTTTCAAATTAATTCCTAGTTAGTGTGGATCTAACCCAACACTATGCCCCTTATTTCCATTCTCAAGCCAAAATTTTGGAACAAAAACTTGCAAAATCCAAACACCAAAACACAAAAAAATGAAAACCAAAATCTAAAGGTCAATGCTCTTGCATCAAGCTCCCCTAGAAACAAAACAAAATCATGAGCTCTTTCTTGTGAGTTCATCAATGCTATGACCATATTTGGAGATCTCAACAGTTGATAACCAAGTGGCATCCTCCAAAGGATGATCCTTCCATTTAACCAAGTACTGCAAATATTCCTTTCCTCAAGTCTTCTTCAGCAACTACTTCTCCAAGATACATTCAATGTCAATTGAAGATGACTTGATCACTTGTTGTTCCCAACTCCGAATCAGCTCTGTGTTTGTTGTTCTATTTGTTTCCTCATCTTTGTAGGGATGGAGATCAGCCACATTGAAGATGGGTGGGACACCCATATTGGAAGGAAGAGATATCTCATAAGCATCAATGAAAAACTTTTTGAGAACCTTACAAGGATCGATCTTCTTCATTTTTAGTTTGTTGTATTCCCCTTTTGGAAATATCTCCTTCCTAAGATGAGCAAAAGAAAGATCACCAACCTGAAAATTTACTTCTCTTCTCTTCTTATCAACATACTATTTGTACTACTAGTTTCTTCCTTCAATCTGCAATTTAATCTCTTCATGAAGGTCATGGATGACTTTAGCAAAGTCCTCTCCATATGTACTTCTCCTTTCTAAATTACCAAGATATTTGAGTTCAAATACACCCCTTGGATGCATACCATAGATAATATAGAATGGGCTCAAACCTATACTCCTATTTGGAGAATCATTATATTCAAACTCACCCTATGTTAAATCCATATCCCAATTACAAGGTGTGTTTCCAACAAGACACCTCAACATATTACCCAAACTTATGTTGACTACTTTTGTTTGACCATCCATTTGGGGATGGTAAGAAAAACTAAAACTGAGATGGATGCCTAACTTCTTCAAAAGTGTTCTCCAAAATTGGCCCACAAACTTAGTGTCTTTGTCATATATTATACTCCTAGGTATAACATGCAATCTCATCACTTCTTTGAAAAACAAGTTATCTATATTTGTTGCATTACTAGTCTTCTTCCAAGTAATGAAATGAACCATTTTTTAGAACCTATCCACAACTATGAAAATGGAATCATTGCATCTTTGAGTTCTAGGAAATCCTACTACAAAATCCATAATTACAGAATCCCATGGTCTATGTGGTATAGGTAGTGGTTGGTAAAAACTAGCATTTTGACTACTACCCTTTGTATGATGGAATAATCTACATCTCTCCACATACCTCTTCACATCAGCCTATATTTGTATCCAATAATAGTGTGTACTCAGTTGTAGGTAAGTTTTATCTTGTCTAAAGTGTCTTTCCAAGATTCCACAATGCTTCTCCTTCAAGAGATTATCTCTCATTGACCCCATGGGAATGCACAACTAATTACCTTTGAACAGTAAACCCTCGTGCAACATAAAATCATTCCATGGTCCTCTATCTCTACTGATAGGATTGTTGCAAGCTTCATATGCATCTCTGAAATCTAGATCAATTTCATATAACTCCTTCAAGCTCTCAAACCCAACACTATTTTTCTAAATCTCCTGTAATAATAAACTTATTCTACTTAACGCATTAGCAACCTTTTTTCTTTTCCACTCTTATGCTTCAACACAAAATTAAAACTCTGAAGGTACTCCACCCACTTTGCATGCCTTTGATTTAGATTGTGTTGGTTGTTAGCGCCAACTGGGGGTATACCGTTTACAGTATATAAACCAAAGGAATATTTGGTACTTGAAGCAAAATGCATAAAAGCTACAGGTTGTACCAGTTGTGCGGAATTCAAGGATAAGATGATTTTTTTTTCTTAGCATCATTTAGTTGTTCACTGAAATAAGCAACTGGTTTACCTTCTTGACTTAGAATAGCCCCTATTTCTAAGCCACTGGAATCACATTCCACTTGAAAGACTTTATTAAAATCAAGTAACACAAGTATAGATTGTCCGGTCACTTTCTTTTTTAGAAGTCTAAAACATTTTTTATACTCTTGAGTCCATTCAAACTACATTTTGTGGCCTTTTATAGTGTTGAGTATAGGAGCAACTATACTACTAAATTTTTTGATAAACTTTCTATCAAAACTAGTAAGTCCATGAAAAATTCTTACCTCATAAACACTCCTAGGTGTTGGACAATAAACAATGACCTTAACCTTCTCCTTGTCCATCTTCAATCCCTCTTTGAATTACCACAAAACCAAGTAGACTTAATTACGGCGTGTTCTTTCGCGAATTTACGCTACCGGTTGATCAACGGCTTCTCCTCGAAAGCGCAACCATGTCGCGAAAAGCACCTTAAGGGTGTATTTGTAGGTGTTCTTACCGGAACCAAAGAACTGGTATATTATCCCGAGCCGAAAGCCATCACGAATTACAGTAAAATGGTTCAGGACTTCATTCGCCTCCATAAAATTAGCACGATTGCGTTGCCGTCAGACGCTTTCGGCCATTTCACCGAGGCATCGATGAGTGCCCCAAATGTTGTCTTCCGTTTCATCCCTAAATTGATCTAAATGCATTGGTAGGTCGCTGGTAGATCTCTTTAGAGAGATACGCCAAGACCGCTCGAAAGTCCATTTAATCATCCATCCTTGGAATAGGAAACTTATATCTAATGATAATATTATTGATTTCTCTTGATTTTGTACACATTCTCCAATCACCTTCTTTCTTTGGTACTAGGACTGTTGGTATAGCAGAAGGACTAAGACTCTCCCTTATCAATCCTTTTTTTAATAACTCTTCAACCATCTTTCTAATCTCCTAATTTTCCTTGGGATTCAATCTATATGTAGCCTTGTTTTGTAGGCTAGCCCCTAGAACCAAATCCATATGGTGACTATGCTCCTCATTGGAAGGAAAATCATTAGGAAAATTAGCTACCACAATATCCACATGTTCTTTCAATATGTCTTGTCTCTCATTCGGTAAGTCATCCAACTTAGTAGAGGTAAGTGCAACCTTAGGCTTGAGTACCAATGTATATCCCACTTCTTATTTCTTCATATCACGTCAAATTTATTTTCCACTCATCAACATAACCCTATTTCTATTGCTACTCTTATTATCTACTTCATCTCCCCTCAAAGGTAACATTGTATGTTTTTTACCATCCTTCTAAAAACTATAATTATTATTTCTTCCATCATGTATGGCTTTCTTATCAAATTTCCAAGGCCTACCAAGAAACAAATGGAAAAAATCCATTGAAATAATGTCACACATAATAGTGTCCTTATAACTACCTATTTGAAACTCTACGAAGCTTTCTCATCTACCTATAATTGATGCCCTTTTTGCAGCCAAGAAACTTGATATAGATTAGGATGTTTGATTCTAGTAAGACTTAGCTTTTCCACCATTTCAATTGACACAATATTATCAGTACTATCATTTTCAATAATAAGTTTGCAACACTTACCTTTATCCTTGCAATTGGCCTTGAATAAGGCTCTCCTTTGCAAAGGTTCTTGACTCTTATTTGGTGGCTTCAACAGTACTCTCTTGAACAACAAAGACTCTCCTATCTTAGGTTCTTCTAAGTGATGAGAAGGTGACCCCACACTCTCTTGGTCTACTTGCACAATCTGATTACTTCTCTCAGGTCTTGTGTGGCCTTCTTGTGGAAATTAGGAACACTCCCAACCTTTGTGACCATACTTGTTAGACTTAAAACACTTTCCTAGAAAGCATCTTCCTCTTCCTTGGTAACCTCCTCTTCCAAATGGTCTCCCTCCTCTATTTTGGAAACCTCCTCTCTCTAGATTGGCTTGTCCACTGGAAGTGCCGCTTTATTACCGCTATACCAGATGGTGTTGCTTTGTGACTTTGTCTATTCGGTGTTGTCTATCTTGCTCTACCCCTCTTTCCCTTCTTGATTTTTCTTTCTCCTTAGGCTTTCTCTTCTGCTTTATTGGAAGATTGATAGAAGCTTCCTCCAAGACTCATGGGAAGAATGTTCATGTATCGAGATTCGGTATGATTTTATAAACATATGCCCATTCGTTTGTTGGATCACAAGTTTATGGAACTCCTTTATATATTCTTTCACATTCATCTCTTTCTGCTTGAGATTTTGTAACCTTTTGAATAGGTTAGTTGGGTAGTCTCCTAGAAGAAATTTAGCTTTTAGTTTGGCAATCATTCTATCCCAATAGGTTATCTTCTCCTTTTTCTTCTTTCTTCTTTCTGACTGAACACAATCCCACCACATAGCAGTGTGGCCTTTGAGTCTTGTATAGGAAAACTTGACTTGTTTCTCCTCTGCCACTTCTTCATACTCAAAGTACATATCACGATCATTGATCTAATCAATGAGTTCCTCTCCATTAAGGCTTCCTAAGTAGGTAGGAACCTCTATATTTGGCTTAGCTCCAATCCCCATGACTGTTCTTAGTAGTCTTATTTCAACTCCATCAGGTTCTTCTTCTTCGTGAACCACCTCTTCTCTAGTTGGTGGATCCTCTTCTTCATTCTCACTTACATCTCCAGTAGGTAATCCTCTCCTTTTTTTCTACTCCATTGCATCCATCCTTGTCGTAAGGTTCTACAACAATTCAAGAATCCCTTGATCTACACCCATTCTAGTACCTCCTCTTAGCATTCTTCTAGGTGGCATCTTTCCCAATCTTACCGTGCCCAATATCTTGTTGCTTTAATACCAAAAATTGATGGCAAAGGATGCAAACAAAATTAAAGATGTCTCCCTTGTGTTCTATTACTACCTACAAAAATTGATCCATGCCTAATTTTTGGAAACAAAGAGGAATTCAAACATAGAAAAAAGGATAGTTTAAAGTTTCAAACTACAAGCTTCACAAGTGAAAATGTATACACAAAAATATGCACAATGAAATTATGCCTATCATGTCCTATGCCACATCGTTTCTAAAAAAAGAGAGGCAACCACATATTGTGAGGACAATCAAACTTCTTTCAAAAAGACAAATGACAAAATAAATTCTTTTGCAATGGAATTTTGGAGCTTCCAACACCTTCATAGTCTTACACAACAATAAAGAGAATGTATGCATAGCAATTAAATGACCATAACCAACACCATGTGTTATTGGAAAACGAAAGGAAACAATGTATAGAAATCACAACAAATATTTTTCAGCTCAATACAAAGGTTTTTTATTAATTTGGAGGTCAACCCTATAGCAAAAATTCA
>VDFB02000010.1:10815592-10825899 GCA_007258455.2 Sequoia sempervirens | reverse complement strand
AAACTAAAAAAAACTAGTTTTCAAAGGAAATGGAAAAAGAAGTGCAATCTAATTCCAAAACTTTTGAAAAAAATATATTTAGAATCTATAGATAAAATGTCACAAATCACTAGTTTTCATTATCTTCATATTCCTCATGGTTTAGCCACTATAGGTGCTCAAAAGTGAAGATTTAGTTAGAAAAATTAGTCTAGTGTCCAGTTTGGCCAAAAATTATAAACCAATATTGTGGTATCACCCCCATGTATATCTCCTCTTGAAGATCATTGTGAAGAAAAGCACTCTTCACATCCATCTAATGAACTTTGCATTCATGTGTTCTAGTGATAGCAAGGACAAGTCAGATGGAATTTTTTTTAGTGATTAGTGCAAAAGTCTCAGAGTAGTCAATCCTAGGAACCTAGGAGAATCCTTTGACAACCAAGAAAGCCTTATGCTTTTCAACCAACCCATATACTACAAATTTTGTTTGACATATCCACTTTCATCAAATAAGTTTCCTTCCCTTAGGAAGTGGGACAAGATCCCAATTGTGGTTCATCTCTAAGGAACTAAAATCTTCTTGCATCATTACATTGCACTCATTGACAATAGAAGCTTCTCAAAAGGAGTGTGGATCAAAAGCTATGGAAAGGAAAAGATGTGGAGCCTCCTAAAATTATGATTATTTTCTTCTATGATCTAGAGTATCCCCTACCCAATCCCCTACTGGTTGCAATTTTTTTCAAGCTCAAAGAGGCCCTACAACTAGAGAAGGAGGAGAGTTCAGAGGAGAATCCTCATCCTCTGAAGATGGAATATGTGCACCCTCATTTCCACTATCATCATCTGAAGTGGAGGAAGAAGACTCATCATCAATATCCTAAGGATTATCATCCTCTAAAGAACTATCATCATGATGGAAGGATTCCAAGAGTTGTTCTCAAAGAGAAGAAGTATGTCCTCAATAGTGTCATATAGACCTGAAATGAGGGACTCTACAAGAAACAAGAGATGTTGGGTAAAAATTGGTCCCAATATAATGAATCTAGAAGGCATAAGTGACCCTACTACAATGATCATTGGAGGCTCTCAAAGAAGAACCTTTAGAATATGAACCTACAATAGTTGATTGAGATGCGGTATCATTGTGAGGATAAGAAGCAAGAAGAGAAGGCTATATGTCATCTAAACACTCAAGAACTACAAAATAATCAAGCTCCTCTAAAGTAGCATCATCAAAGGGTATATTATCTACATCAAGTGGAATGAGGAAATCTAAATTAGGATAATCTAGGAATGGAGAAGCATAAGGGTCTCCAAACATCTCCCAAATATTGTTCCAAAGTACGCAGGGACATTCAATGTCCTCTATAGCCCACATAGTGTCATTATCAACACGATAACCAATCAATCCTGATACACAATCAATTTTATTACCCCATACTAATTTCCTTCCAAGTGTGTCTAGTTAAGGCATGAACCCATAAAGGTGAGGAAAATTATAAGCCATCTGAGATGCTTAAGAATTCCTTTTTTCCAAGACTCATAATTGGCCTTATCCTAAGAAAACATACTAAAAGTGTACAAAAAATTATGACTAAGAGAGAATAAATTAACCCACCATGAAATAAAAACCTACACCAACAAATATCACCTAGCTTGACTTAGATGACCATATATATTGTGTGTGAGAAAATAATATGTGAATTAGAATAATAAAAAACACACAACAGATGCAATGTATTAATTAAGGAAATCTAAATTAACAAAAAAAGTGATAAAATGATTCCTTAAATAAATTCTATCTTCCTCTATTCCTAAGGATCCAGTATTGGTGCTTTTAGATTTTAAGTATGCACTAAATTACTAGGATGACACCTAAGAAATGAGAAGCCATTAAACTAGAATGCAGAAACTATTCCTACACCTATATGATTTGATGAATTTGTTGGATGATGAACTAAATGATATGTTGTTGTATACAAAATGATATGAAATGATGCAATGGTAAAGTCCTAAGATAATGTAGATGCAATGAAAATGATGTAATTCTAATGCAACAATTAAGCTCCTAGAAATGAAATTGCCATTATAACACTACTTGGAAGCAAATGCTAAACTCTAAACTAAAATACCAATGTTAATCTCTCAAATGCTAAGATGATTTTTGTAGAGTAATTGTATGCTTTCACCAATGAATCAAGTTAGTTGGCAGCAATAGATGATCAGGATTCAGTTGGAGAGATTGACAGTGAGAAACAAGGAGGCTAGAGAGACACAAGGAAGTTGTCCCCTTTAATAGAAAAAGCTTGCCATGTGTAGAAGAGAATAAATGGAAAGGAGAAGCCATGTGTCTCTAAGTTTTTTGAGATTGTTGAGGATAAATACCCATTTTATAAATTAGGAATAATTATTTCATGTAACACATGGTGAGATGGAAGGTGAGGTGGAAGGACGTTAGAAAAATATGGAGAAATGTGACATTGGATAAAATTTAAATTTAATGAGGAGAAATTAATCAAATAAAAAATTAGTTAAAAATATTTAATTAAATCATGAAAGTGGTTCGTGGAAGAATTAAGAAATACAAACTATATAAATAAACTTTGCAATTTATTTATATAATAGAGGAAATAAAGATTTTTATTAATTAAATAACCAATATTTAATTAATATTCTCTAGACCAATTTTGGATGTATACATTTTTCCCCTCTTTCAAGTGATGTGTTTACATATTAATTCAAAAATCGGTGCTATTAAAATTTTGACAATACTACAGATGATTTTAGAAGATAACAAATGTATATGCCTCGAGGAGAATAAATCGAGGATTTTTCATGATTTAAATATTTTTGATGATTTTCAAGTGATGTTGTGATGTTGATGATGAAATCCTGATTTGATGATATTCCAGTGAATTATCTTCGGCCGATATGGAAGAAATGAGTTGCCATGATTAATTGATCCTTAAAAAAAAAAAAAAATCCCACCAAAATCACACTCTTAATTACCACCCTTTTAAGAAGTAATAAGTGAAAAAATGATTTATTTATTACTTGTGATTTTTGAAAATTATTAGATGAGAGCAACCTTGACCATTTAGAAAAAATGGTGATCCCCTACATGACTCATCGATTTGGTGGGTGGAGTGACATAACCTGACCAACAACATATGGTCGCCGATACAAATTTTGAAACTTTCATATAAATTTTGAATCATTTTTCTCATGTTTAATTTCAAATTTTAATTTTCATAGTTCGTACATGCAAATCTATTGTGTACATAGACTAGATATTTTAGCATATTGACCTAGAGTTTAGTAGCATATGATAGATGTTTGATTGCATAGATAGTCTATAATTGCACATTCTGTTTGGTGTGTACATTAAAAGTTTTAGCATGTTAAAGAAAGAGTTTAGGTGCATCAAAAAAATGGTGCATAGGATTGTAGTTTTAGCGCACCCATCCAAAGTAGTGGCGCATTGAATTTTGTGGTGCACTGAAGAGATTATCTGGTGCATCAGAGAGATTCTCTGACACATAGAGTAAAGTGGCGCAATGAAAGACTGTTATGGCGCATCAAGCCAATTTGGTGGCACATCTACCTTTTTGGCGCAATGAAGCATTGTTATGGCGCATCTAGGACAAAATTGAAGATTGTGTATTTTTCTCCTTGATTTGGATGATGTTTAATCGTGTCAGCCAATGATTTGTTGTTGTTGATAGATTAGATGATTTATTGATCTCATGATAGGCGAGATTCAATAATTATGATGTTGTTTTGACCTCATGATAGGCGAGGATCAAAAATAGATGTGAACAAGATTTGATGAAAATCTCACCTGAATTGATAGGATAAGTGATTGTGTGATGCTTGATTGTTTTGTTGATTTAATTGATTGATTGATGTATTGATTGCGATGTGTTATAATGATAGGAGAGTGATTTAGATAATCTTCAGTCCCAAGAGCGATTTCCATGGACTTGGGAGCTGATTCCATAACTATCACAGGCTGATAGGGATATCATTTAGTGATGCGGATTATCTTCATTGATTGACATGCCCTGAATTAGGATTAATCAGGGATTGTTGACTGCACTAGTAGAGAGGTGGCATAGTGACCACAACACTTTTCATCTGGCCACCGGAGAGATGACTGTGATGCCAAAGGATTTCTACAAGATCTTGCAGATTCCTATGATGGGTGACATTGTGACATATGATCATGCCGAGTAGGGAGGTACAGATGCCTTAGACTGGATATTCCATGATGATCAGATTTGTGGGTATGAGATTCCTTGGCAGGATATGTTTGAGAGGTATGCCCCACTTTTCTTTCACATTGCTTGTATGATTTTTTGATGGCTTATGTGTCACGAAAAGAGGGGAAAAGTTGTCATCGGTTAAGGAGGGTTAGAGGTGACTAGATGATCTAGTTTGGGACCTGTTTCACTTGGGGTTCATGCATGATCATGCACTTGTATCATGATTTTCATCAGGTGGTGTACCTCAGAGGAGCTAGTCTGTCCACAGGTGTGACACTATTATAGACATGGGCAGGGCATATAGTGGTCACACATCTAGAGATAGACAGATTCCAGCCAATTGGTAAACCTTATGTTTATGGTTATGCAAGTCCAATTGTCCAACATAAGCTAGGAAAATGTATTGGACAACCGGGATTCTATTACGTGGCGGCCATATGTATATTGTGAGTAGTGAGCCGAGGATCACTTGGAGATGCCCTATGTTTGCACAGCTAGATATATTATTGGATGAACATGCTTCATTATTGAGAGATTCCTATTGATGAGGGTGCTCAGACAATATGGCAGATTGGAGGGGATGCCCTAGGGATTGGCTATGTATGCACGAAGAAAGCAGGATGCTACTAAGTGGGGACCCACCTTATCTTACAATGTTGCGTACGATGAGTATCACAAATTACAACCAGTCATTTGGGACTACCATCCGAAGATTATGGAGGGATACATGACCAAGACTCATAGTATTTTAGTGGGAATCAATTTATGAGGATCGTGAGTCCTAATGAGCTAGTGTCGGCACTAGAGGATTATGAGGACAAACCATCTAGACAAAGGAGGGCTAGAGGTGGTGGAGATGAGGAGGAGGGAGATGGTGGTGATGATGGAGGAGGCAATGATGATGGTGGTGATGATGGTGGTCGAGATGGTGGAGGGGGTTCCCATCTAGTGCTAGATGTCAGAGTGCCTCATAGGAGGTGATCCTTAGTAGCAGCAGCGCAACAATGCGTGCAGATATGGTTGCCTTCTCAGCAGTAGTAGTCACAGATTGCAACCTTATAGGCTCAAGTCCAAACATTTCAGGGCTAGCTTACATAGGTTCAGTGGCAGTTACAAGTGTTGATATAGGTGTTGACACAAGCACAGGCACAACTCTTCCAAGCCTAGGGACAAGTACAAGGTCAAGTTAACGTGTTGACTACAAAGAGAGATACCCGAAGACAATGGGTGGAGCAGGCGAAGTCCATCACCAAGAGACTACAACAAGCTGCAATCGCTGTCAGGACATTGGATTATTTCAGAGAGATTCACTACACTACCTAAGAGGCCAAGTTCTATAGAGGCTGGTATCATGAGGTGGTCCCTCCAGATCGTGGTAGGAGAGATTTTCCCAGTCTCGATCTAGCAGGTCTCAATCTCATATGATTAGTGTGGGTGTTATGCAGCCATTTCCTAGAGGTTGAAGACATCTTGGTCAAGGTCTATTGGGTGCAGGGGGAGGTACTGGTCCAGGGATGCTAGGACCATCTGGGGGGAGCACTAAATAGCTCTGATAGTTGATTTTTATGTGATTTGGACATGTATACATTGATACTTGATGAGTTACCACCATTTTTTATGATGTACCTCTTAATATTCAAATGTCCTTGTACATTTGACATTATTTTGAGATATATATGTAGCGATGATGATGGTTGACCTATGTGGTTATGTGTTGATCATGATGGATGCATTTAATTTCTTATCATGTATGTTATGCGATGTTTTATATGATGGTGATATGATATATTATAGATGCAACATGTGTTGATTTCTATGATGCTTTTATGAATGATGTCTATATGCCCTATATGATGAATCTTATTATATGAATGGAATGTGCTAAATGCTATGTTTTTGTACTTTTTTTATGCAAATATTTAATGCAAAAGATGAAATGGATGAATGGCTGATATTATTAATGTAAAAATGGATGAATGGAATGATGAAATAATAATGCATAATTCAATGTGTTCTATTATGATGTATGATATGCATGGTACTCTATATTTTTGTATTTTTCCAATGCAAATGTATGAATGCATGCATGAAATGGATAAATGGAAATGTTTCATTGTGGATGTTTTTGTGATGAAAATGCAAGTATATGACCTAATGGAAAATGAATGCTTAGAAAATTGACATGTAATGCTTTATTTTTGGATTTTTCATAACCTAATGACTAGATGAATGACGAAATGATATGATAATGTAAGAATGATGTCCCAATGCCTATGCATCTAAATGTAAATGATCTTTTTGGTAATGTCAAATGTACTCAATCTGTTAATGATAGAAATAAAATCACTTGAAATAATATACCAACCTTGGAGAAATCTATAAATACCACAACAACACCTAGTATGAATGCAACCTAAACATGCAAACCTAACAATCAAATGTTGTCATCCCAGTAACTAATTTATTGTGCTTGGTGGCCAGGATAGGTCAAATATGTGAGTTAGAAAATGAGAAGCAAACTAAAGAGGCAAATAAACACTAAAACAACCTACACCTCAAGATTAGCCTAAGTTAACCAACACAAGATAAAAGCAAATAAACGAAACTTTTATACCTTGTGTCAAATCGATCCTTTGGTTGGCCCTTCGATCTTTGATGTGTATGCTCCTTGGATGGAAAGATATGCAAACTAGATGATGATGTGAGGATGGATGGAAATGGATAAAAGCATGAAAATGGCTAAGTGTAGATTGAGAAATAAAATTGCAAGAGTTTCGCTAGAAAAATGATCTCTCCTAAAATGAGAGAAAAGAGGGGGTATTTATAGGAATTTTGAGAATTACTAGGAGAAATGGATGGCCAAGATTGAGCCACCAAATATCAAGATGTAGGGCTAAGGTGAGTTGAGAACTCACAAGCCCTCACATCTTGACATGTGGCATGTGATATAGCCCTAAAAGGTGAGGTGGACATGAGGTGGAAGGAGAAGTACATGACATGGAGGGGGGTACAAAGTACCTTGGGATTGGACAAGATCTCCTCATAAAGGAGGTGCTTGTCCCCATGTGGGTGAGAGGACATGTGAGGAATTAAAAATTCCTCAAATATTCTCATGGGGAGATGGGAAAGAATAAAGAATAAGTAGAGGACATGTGGGAAGAAGTGAAAGAATTAAAAATTCCTTTTGGGTGCATTGGGGGAGTAAAAGGTGAATTAAAAATTCACATGGGGAAGTAGAGTGCCTTACTCCAAAGGAGAAAGCCTTTAATAACGCTGGACCAAGGGCACATCATAAAGGACACGGGAAGAGAAAAAGGAATTTAATATTGCTTTGAGGTAAAGATGAAGGGAATAAAAATTCCTCAAAGGACTTTGGGAAGACAAAAGGAATCTAAAAATCTTTGGGGATGGGAAGAGTTGACTAGCAAGTGGATTAGACAAGTGTTGATAAGGGTTGTGGGATAGTTAGGTGGCTAAGAGGGATTAGAGGCCAACTTGCAAAAGTTGGAGGATGTGACACATCCTAATCAAGGATTAGGCATGTGCACATCCTAATGATGGGATTAGAAGAAGGATTAAGATTAGGTAAAAAAAGATGGAGGATGTGACATGAGGAATTAAATAAATGTGATATCATTTAATTCAATTGATGGAAGGAGGATTAAAGAGATAAGGTATTATTGATTAAATACCTTAGGGATTTGGCAGAATTAAAGATATTAATTAAATAATAGTAGTATTACTTAATTAACGAAAATAAGACGGAAGGGGATGAATTTGGATAAATTAAGTGTCCAAATTTAGACATCTACATTTTGCCCCTCTTTGAGATGGTGTTACGAAGTAGCATCATTTCAAAGATTATTAAAATATACAACCTAGAAGAAGATGGCTAGATTGGAAAAGATGCCCCAGCCATTCAAAGAAGTGACTAGGAAGGAAGATGATGGGGGGAAAGATGAAAGTTAGGGATGAAGGATGCCCCCTCGAGTGACATGCTGGTTCGTGGGAGAACACGACAGCTCTCTCGGTTGATTGGTGATGATGCGGAGCTGAAGAAGACATGCAAAGATGTTTTGAGATTGGGAAGGGAGAGTGATGAATGGATGAATGGATGGGGGGAGTTTAATAGATGAGATGAAATGAAATCCACATACAATTTGCCATCATCGAAGCACTGATTTTTGCTATAGCATAAGACCCAAGATGCCAGGGTATGAAGAACCAAGGCAGATTAGTGTCTAATGCATAAAACAAGCATAACAAACAAGAAGGCTATCCCAACACCCCAAAGTCGTGGTGACCTTGGTCGGGCCAGGTATTGAGATAACCACAAGCACACAAGGATGCCCCAACATAACACAAGACCTCAGGGGTCTTGGTGGGTACTACGTGGGACAACCGATAAGACAAAGAAAAGATCAAGATACACCGCTATGTTGACTAGTCAAATCGCACCATGATATGATGGATCAAGGCAACCATGACAAGTGATGATAGGGAGCTCAAATGATAAATAAAATCCAAAAGCATCAAAAGATCACAATAAATTTCAAATGTCGTTTGCCATAGAATCAAGGGGATATATGGGATTGATGAGGTCTGTTAGGAAGGATGCATCCTGTTGAGACCGATGATGGATATTAAACTAAAAGATCGATATGACGCAGGATATTCAAAACTGATTGGATTTGATGATACAAGTGAATCTCATTTGTTAAGATCCAGCTAGATAAGGGCATAGCATGACGACGCGACATGAGAGACATGACACAAGATAGGAGACCGGCACATGCTAGCGACGTAGGGGGCTCGGGGGCCGATCAAATATTAGCCTTGCCTAGGTAGAAGCGCAGAGCCCTCGTAGTTCGATAAAAGGCTAATGACATACCATGGACAAAATAAAAAAGAGGATGATGAAGACCAAGATGGGACAGACAATAGGAACAAGACATGAAGACTGATGATAGATGATAAAGGATCAGATGGACAAAGCAAAAAGACCGATGATGGAACCCCGGGGGTGGATCAAATGATCGACCTTGCCTACGTGAAAGCGCAGGGGCAACGTAGTTCGACTAAAGGCCAAAGACAAATGATGGAAAAATGATGACCAACAGAGAAAATGATGGGACTGATAGGATGAGACAAGATAGACCTGTTAGATTGGATCAGAGGATGATGGTGATCATGAAGCTCAGGGATGGGATAGTTATCCAAGTCATCAAAAGAGGAATTGGGAGGATGATAGGAGGGATAGATGAATGATGAGATGATGAATGATGAGATAGTAGGCTATAGCTAGATACTGATGACAAGGGATTATAAGATGGGATGAAGAGAAGGAGATGAGGATGGGAAGATGAAAAGGATGGGGGAGATAGGTAGGGATGGATAGGAAGGTAAGGATTTGGAGATGAAAAAGACTGGTTGGATTGATGGATAGGAAGATAAGGATTTGGATGAGGAAAAGGTTACCGGATGGATAGATGAAAATGGATGCCATGATGGAAGGATAGGAAGATAAGGATAGGGAGATGGATATAAGGATTGTGTGGAGGGATGGGAAGATAAGGATAGGGAAATGGAATAGATTGTTGTGATGGAATGAATGATGTCTCCAAGGACTATATCATAAAGGAAGATAGATTCCCCCACTCTAGATATGTCATGTGCGGGGAGGAATGAAGGATGGAAGACAAGTAGATGGGAAGATAAAAGAGTGAGATGGATGAAGATAGGATGCATGGATAAGGAAGGGAGATGGAAGGTAGCATAACGGGTGGATAAGGAAGATAGACGAGTGAGAATGAGGATTAGGATAGTGTGCGGATGAGGGGAATGTATGCTAAGAGGTGTCCAAAGCGTGCTTATATGTTTGCCCCTAATTGTTACCAAGATCACAAGGAGGATGGAAGAATGGGGATAAGTGAGATATTCCAAGAAAAATGTGTAAGATAGGGAGGATGGAGGGGATGAATGAAAAGGATGTATAGGATGGAGACTAGTGCATAGCTGGAAGCAAAGCGGATGGAGGGGATGCAAATCAGGAAGTTG
>VDFB02000010.1:10803425-10815492 GCA_007258455.2 Sequoia sempervirens | reverse complement strand
GCAAATACTTGGGCATTCCTCTTTTTGGGGGGTCATCTAGATCTGGAGTTTGGAAGGACCTGGTTGATTGCTGCCTTAGGTGAATGGATGGTTGGAAAAGTAAATGGTTAACCTCTATAGGAAGGATCCTCATGCTAAAATCAATTATATTTGATATTCCTATTTTTTCAATGACGTGCTTAAAGATTCCAAACAAGGTAATCAGGGTAATAGGGAAAAAGATGAGAAAATTCTTCTGGAATGGAGCAAATGACCAAGACAAAATCCATCTTCTAGCATGGGAAAAGGTTTTCAAGGCAAAGGATAAAGGTGGTGCTGGGCTCAGGGACTGATAGATTATGAATGAAGCTCTAGGCGCAAAATTGGTATGGAACATATATACTAATCCATACCAACTTTGGGTTAAAATATTGAAGGCTAAATACCTAGACACAGATGAAAATAATAGGATCTTTACCATACGAAATCCTCCTAAAGGCTCAACAATTTGGAACTTTATTGTTGCGTGTCGGCTGGTCATAACATACCATATCTCATGGAAGATTGGTAATGGTCTTCAAGACAAGTTTTGGGATGACTCTTGGGATGGACCACCTGCTTTGAAAGAAAATGGTGATTTACATGATCTCAAACTTTTATTTTTGCAAAGGTGGGGTGACAAAGTTCATGATTATTTGGATATATGACAAGGGACTTTTGGGTTGGAATGGGTTTGGAAATCTTTGGAGAATGAAGGCTTACCCAAACATCAATTGGATCTAATGAAGGACATTTTTCAAAAAGGAAAGCAAGTATCACAGAAAAGGAAGATAAAGTGGTATGGTGTGGCTCCTCTAATGGTAAATATTTAGTCAAGATTGGATATCAGCTTCTAGATGGCATAGAAGTGGAAGACCAATGGCCAAAAAATATTTGTTTACCAAAGGCAAGAGCTTTTGCATGGTTAGCTATTAGAGGAAGGATTTTAATAGGAGAAAGGAGGAAAAAACTTGGTTTCATTGGGCCTTCAAAATGTGTTATGTGTGAAGCGATTGAAGAAACAGTGGATCATCTACTCCTCCAATGCGAAGTGGCTTCAGAGTGTTGGGATATAATTCAAAGTAATTTGGGATGGAAGGGTCCCCTTCATCATTCTATAAGGAAGGTTTTTGAAGGCTGGCCGGTTCGTAGTAGGAGAACTACTCTTTCCAATGTCTGGATTTTAAGTCCATCGATTGTCATATGGGAGATCTGGAAAGAAAGAAATAGATGAATATTTCTAGATAAAAAAGAGCCCAAGGGAAAGTTAATTGACAAGATTAATTTAATGATTGAAGAGGTGGTTGGAGTAGCGGCTTCACAATATTTTCAACCATGGCTCCCATTTACTATAGAAGATAAATGGATTTAGAAGAAGTGGCCAGGAATCATAATCAGGCCTATTAAGGGGCCAAGCTGGGTGAGCTCAACTACTGATTTTGTAAAGGAAGTGGTATGGGAGAAGCCTTCAGAAGGATGGTTCAAAATTAATTTTGATGGGGTGGCCAAGGGTAATCCTAGACCGTCAGGTGCAGGTGTCATTGTTCGGGATTGGCTGAGAAACACTGTGGCCCTTGGTGCAAAAAATATAGAGGGGACCAATAATGTTGCAGAGGCAAAATCAACTTTGATGGCAGTTAAATTTGGCAGGTTTTTGGATTTTAAAAAAATACATTTAGAAGGGGACTCTTTAATTATCATCCAAGCAATTATGAATGGAAGAGTTGTAGCATGGAATTTACAGAACCTTGTCAAGGCCATTATGGATGAATTGGCCAAATATGAAGAATTCAAAATAAGTCATATTCATAGAATGGGTAATAGAGAGGTAGATTGTTTATCTAAATGGGTGCTATCCTTTGCTGAAAGTGATGAGGTCAGATTGGAGGATTTTTGAAATCTTCCCAAAGAAGTATGAATCATTATTCAAAGAGGAGTATCAGGTTAATTTTTTAGCTGCCAAGATTTTAAAATCTGTTTGAGGAACATAAGGTAAAGTTTGTGCACACCAAGGAGGACGGTTTAAATGATTGTGTGAGAAACATGGTTCAAACAATGGCTTAGTGGTCAAAGAGATGTCTCAACATTAAGCACGAGCTTATGACTACAACAATTCTTTTTATGAGTAGAATCAGTGCCTGGTAAGGCACAAACACTCTTAGAAAAATATTTATGACTGCTATTGAATGGGGGCGAGTTATTTTTAGTTATGGGTGGCAGTGTTAATACAATTGCATTAATGCTTTGAAATTAGTGGTGGTTTCGGGTGATGTTTCTCTAGTAATGGGGGCAGGTTTTTGGGGTAACAGTTGATGTTTTGTCTCCTGAGAAGTATTTCTATTGAAGTGGGAAGTCTTTTTTAGAATGTTGAATAGTATCATTAAAGCAAAGGGGAATGGGTTAATGATGAATGGGAGGTGGGAGTGCTTTTGACTCATGAATACTAGGCAAAGGTGATGGTAGGGGTTTTTTTTATGGTCTTCTATGATATTTAGATGTAATAATGATTTCTATGAGCAATAAAATTCAATATTATTACCGACCAAAAGGCCAGGGGCGACCTCATGGATTTTCCTGTATGCAACCACCCATGAGGCGCGGCCCATGCGGTAGTCACAACCCTTCTTGGGGGGTGGCCTCCATGGTGGTTGTCACCCCTCCCCAACAAAACAACTTCATTTAATATTAAATTTTAAACTTCCACTACTCAAAACAAAAACCCTGTAAATTTAAAAGGGATATAATTTCAATCCAGAACTGTATTTATGGGTAACGTTCAATCTGAAAATTATATATGTATGTATGTATGTATGTATGTATGCTCTGTTTTAAACATGGGATACTAGAGAACTTGCAAATCTGTAACTTGCAAAAAAATATAAAGAAAGAAAGAAAAAAACCCTTTGTCATTCTTCTCAATCTGCAATCAACAATCTGTAGTAAAGATGAACAAATAACATTCATTTTGCAACAAAAAAAAAAAGAGCAATTTGAGAAAGAAAAAAATAGACAAGGAAGAGAAGTATGAAAGATTCAAGTGGTTTTGCAAAACAAAAGGCAACAAAGGAAGTATTAAGCATTTAAAAGAATTGACAAGTAGTTTGAAAAATTGGTTGATGGTTAAAAAGATTAATTTATGTTTAGTTTAAGTCAATAAATGGTGAACTCAACCAACCCAAATTTAAAACTGGTTAAATATCTAGGAAAGTTTATAAAGTATTTGAAGCACTATCAATATTAGTAGTGTTAATATATTTTGATCTTTTTAATAATCTTTAAGTTATTGTTCGAAAATAAATTAAAATTGTTTGAAATCAAATTATTAGAACTTGAATCATTATTTCATTCATTAATAATTTGTCATTATTAAATAATTACTAAAAAATAGATATGTTTAGATTTATATTTCTCACTGTGCAATTCAAACTTTTAGAATATTGACAATAAGCTTGTGATGAATCAAATATGCTAAGGATCTTGGAACTAAATTTCAATTCGAAATTAATCAATTAAGTTGAATCAAATAGGAAAATATATATCTTGTAATTATCTAATGTTTTCTTCTATCCATTTAATTAATTACTAGTCATTTTAGTAAGTGTATTAATTTTTTTGTGTGTGTATAATCTACTTAGTGAATTATTGAAAATTGATCAATATAAGGATTAATTATATAGTATGTTATAATGTGTTGCTAGATGTAGTGTATTAGCACAACTTTTGGCAAGTGATTGTAAATTAGGAAAGAAATGTCCTCCACCAAGGATCTAGTTAGATGTTAAAATCCCACTTAGGTCATATTAATACTTACCTAAGAACGTTTTGAAAAGCAAGTTTCTCCCTTTAATATGTCTTTGTATTTGTCTAAACCAAATAGGATTTTCTCATAGTTGGGTGTAAAAAAGAATTCTCCTAGATTAAGATGTGTCTTTTCCCTCCTCTTCGTAAGTGTGAAACATATATGTAAGCATCATGAACTTGAATTCATCAAACACACAAAAGGGGATCCTCAAGTTTATATTGCCTTGAGTTGTAAATTTTAAAAAAATGGTTTGTGTCATGTATAAGTGGTTGAAAATATGGGCATAACACTTATATGCACTATATCCAAGAGTTTATTCATGGATAGGTCATTAATCTCAAATATTTTTTGACTTCTAAATAAATTTTTGACATCCTCACCAAATCCTTTATACAAAGCAAGTTTCTTCATTTATGAGATTTGAAGGTGTAGAAGGCTACTTCTAAGGGGCTACATAGTCCTTCATTTCCATCTCTACTTTAGAGGGGTATTTTCTCTCTATTTGAGGGTATCTTCTCTTTGGGGGAGATTTATATGTACATAGGTAACCCATCAAGCCTCACTTGTTGGGACCCATCTTTTCACCTCTTAAGTTGTGCTAAGGGAGGTGTTAGTATAGACTTTCTAAATTTTTCAATTTGATAGTATGTGTTTTCTTATATGTTTCTTTAGATTACTTGGATTATTATGTGATGTCTCCTTTTCAATTAATTTATGTTTGTGGAACAAAAATGTATTCCAATATTTCTCATGGGTTCAAAAAAAATGTTAGAAAAATAATTATTATTTTTTGGTCTCTATTATTAATTGTATTTTTGTATATTTAGAAAGTAGACCAAGTAAATATTAAATTATTTAAGTCTGTAGATAAGGTGAGGGAATTCATAAATGGGGCATATATAACTCCCAAATAATTTGGCATCTTTATCAATGACAAATTCCATAACTCAAATGGGAAGTTACGAATAATATTCAGTGGAGTTACAAAGAGATAATTTAGGTAGGGATGATGAATAAATAAAATATTATTATTTTTCATGTTGGAGAAGCATCTCATAATTATTTATGACAATTGTAAGTGGGAGGAAGAGGAGCATCTTCACTAGCTAAAAATAGTCAAGAATCAAGGAGATACGACACATTTCCTGTGGATTTAATTGGAGAGAATATTTGCAAACAAATTAATATTGTAATATTGTATATTTATTATTTTAAGTAAATTAGGGCATTGGAAATGATGGCCCAAATTTTATATAATCCAAGCAACTTCTTTAGTTGATATTTTTTATCAATTTATCAATTGTCTTCATCACTTAAGCACTTGTGTTCAATTACAAGGTTTGATAATGAAAACCCTTGGATTCTTAAAGATTAAAGGAGGATGAAACCCTTTGGTTTCTTAATGGAAATATCATACATAGGTTGTATTTTTAATAAAATTATTGTTGAATATTTCAACATATTGTCAATAATTTATATTTGTCAGAGTGTGAAGTTGGCTTAGATTCTTGCATTACGTGAATGCAATTCCATGGTAGAGTAGGATGTCTTGGCTTGGAGTAACAGTAATTTATCTGGTAAGTACTTTGTTTCAGCAGGTTATGGTGAGTTGGTTAGGCAGATGTTTGGGGACTTTGAGGTTCCTTGGTGGAAGCAGGTGTGAAAAAATTTTCTTGGCCCAAGTGCAATTTTTTTATGTGGCCAGTGGTTTAGAACTGGTGTCTTACTTGGGATAACCTGTGCAAGAGAGGGTTCTAGGGTCCCTCGATGTGTGTTTTGTGTTGTTAAAGTGAAGAGAGTGTCTCTCATCTCTTCTTCCAATGTTCCTTTTCTAGGAGGCTTTGGCACCTTTGGTGGGCTATGTGGAACCAGGCTTGCTGCCATGTCTCTTCTTTGGCAGAGTTCTTTGCCCGGTGGGGGAAGGCCCCTGTTAAGACTTCTTTTCTTCCAGAGTGCTTGGGCTCTTGGGTGACTTATTATGTGGCATATCTAGTTGGAGAGGAATGTAAGATTTTTCAAGATGTGAAGCTGGTTGTCAACTTGGTGTAGTGGAAAGATTATTCATTATTTGGGAGAAACTAGCCCCATTAAATTAATAGAATTGGTAAAGGGTGTGGATCCTAGGAGAGTTTCCTATTGCACTCAACTCAATCTTTACTCTTGAGGAGGGTTGTTTCTCGGAGTGTTAATTCCAGGATCTGAGAAGTAGATGTGACATCTCTTGGGAGAGATAAATAGGGAGGGGCATTGGGTGTCCTCCTCGAGTGTATTTGAAATCAGCAACATAGATGGTTATTCTCATGAAATCCTAGTCCTGTTGTGTGGAAGTGTTAGGTGGACTAAGTTCTAGGACCGTTGGGACTATCTTTTCTGTTTATAAGGGTTGGTATACTAACAATGTGATGGAAGCTCTTGCCATTTTATGTGCTATGGAGCTTGGTTATGCTCTTGGGTGGAGACTAATCATTTGTGAATTTGATTCTCAGGTGGTAGTGACTTTGCTACAGAGGCAACCGTTAGAGGATTCCAGCTAGTATTTGGCTATTACTCTCAAACAAATTCTTAATTTGTGTGCTTCCTTGGATTCTGTTTCTTTATGCCATATTCGTCGAGAATGGAATGGGGTTGCAGTTTGTTTGGCTAAATGGGATTATGAGCATTTGCATGATTGGAATATTGTGGAAAGGGGTCAATTACCCCTGGATCTGTCACAAAAGTTGGACCAATTAGTGGAGATAGATAGGGATGTGTAATTCCCTTGCTTTGTATTGCTCTTTTTGGTTTGAATAAAATTTTTCCTCTTTTAGTTTAATATTTGTCAAATTATGTAGAAGGGAGCTAGACAACATATAGAAAATTATTTCATATTTATACATGATTTGTATGGTTGTAATATCTTATATGTTTCATTATTTTTCTACAAATTTGATTAATAAGAACTAGCTTCAACATATTGTGAAGTTTTCATTAATATGTGCAAAGCTTGTCTATCTTTTAAGCATATTTTTTGTGAGAAAATCAACATTATTAAATTCAATATTTCAAATTGTATGTTGTCACCTCATTTTCATGGGTCTTGATGATTAGAAAGCGACAAATATCTAATTTAGATGGTTTTATATATGTTTCATAAGAGTTTCAAATCATATTTTTGAAAATTTAGTTTGTTTGTAATATAGCAATCCATGTCTAGCTTTCAATGGATTTAAGTGTGAACTATCTTTAATTATTACAGTTATATCTTATTTCCTTATATTTTATGTTTGTTTGTTAAAAATGTTTTGATTATTCAAATCTAAGAATATTTTAATATTATCTTGGTTGGGCACATTATAGTGGTATTAGAGCTTTGATCTTGTTAACCCGCATGGTAAACCAAGTCATTGATACTTCTCAATGAAAGAGAGATTTGGTATAATGAAAGAAATTTGAAAAAATAGATTCTCTTAAAGAGTTACTAATTAAATTGTAGAAGGAAAAAAGAATACATGTTTTTGAAATAATGAAAGAACAAACTTGAGGCTACTAGAATATTTGAGTACCAAGGACAATCTAAATATTTTAAAATTGTATTACCTTTCAATACATAATTGGAGGTACTTGGAAAGACGTGTCCAAAAAAAGGCAAATATGACTACATAAGAAATTTGAAACAAAAAGAATAGAGATTAATTAAATAGAAGACATTGTGAGGCATGTTAATTTCAAGAAAATTTATGGGTTCAATTTCGTGGTTGCTAATAGATTCATCATTCCATGCACCTAGATAAGAAATCTACTCAATGTAACATAAGGCATGTAATGAATTATATGTTATGAGAATTGGCATGGTTATGGATGTATAATTGTTGCATTTCTTTTGTGGGTCTCTACATAATTATCAATCAAGGGAACTAAAATTTACATATGAAGAAAAAGATGTGGTTGTTGGAGGAGTCTCTAATAGAAATTTGAGAGTATTCATAGATAAGAGGACTTCTTGTAAGGGAAAGGTTACTTGGATAGCAATTTTTTGGTAATGGAGGGCATACACATTATTTCATTTTTTAGTAAATAATATAGTTGTCGTTTTGATATTCAAACTCTTTTGAATCAACTTAGTGTAGTGTTCAATAATATACTTTTAGAATTGCTACCATATAGAGGATTCCAACATGTCATAGAGTTGAAACCAAGCTCTAAACATGTAATGAGCAATCCTTACCACCACTCATTGAAGCATAGAGAGAAGATATATCTTAAGGAGTTTCTTAAAATGGGATACATTGATTCTAGCCCATTTACTTCATGAGTGGTCCTTAGTAAGGAAGAAGATGGAATCATAAGGATGTGCTTTGTCTATAAAGCATTGGTCAAAAGACATTTAGATACCACATCCCAAGATTGATGAATTTATTTATAAGTTTCATAGTCTATTCCTCACAAAGTGATGTGAGATCAAGCTACCACCAAATCTATGCCAACAAGGAAGATGTATACAAAATATTTTTTAGATTTCATTTTGGGCACTTTGATTTCTTGATGTCTTGAAAAATGCACTAGCCACTTTTCAATTCATGATGAATCAAGTATTCGTTGGTCAATTAAGAAATTTTATTGTAATGTGTAGCAAAGCATGGAAGGATTATATTAGGCACATAGATTTTATCCTTGGAATTCTAAAGCAACAAATCTATTTACAAGGAAATCTACATGTGAGATTGGAATCACATAAATTTTATACATGGGTCATGTCATTAGTGCTCAAGGCATGGAAGAAGATACACCACAAGAAGCTTATGATAAGGTTGAGAGGGTAATCATCTCATGTTCTATACTTAGTATTTCAAAGTTTTTACAACCACTTGTAAAATGTGATCTTTTAGAAGAGGGAATTGGAATTGTTATAATGCAAAAGGGACACCCCATAGCAATTGAGAGTATGAAGTTGAAAGATTCAAAAAGAGGTTTCTCTATGTATGATGAGGAGATGTTATTCATCATGCATGTTTTGCAAAGGTTAAGACATCTAGCTTGTGGTAGATGTGTGGTTGAGATGTATTACAATAGCTTATAGTTCTTCTTAGATCAAGTTGACTTGTATGGTCAACAATGAAAAGGGGTGAATAAGCTCCAAGTGTATGATTGTTATGTATTTGTTGATGCACCTTCTAGGATTCCTACTTTGTACTCCAATTCTACTATTTCTACCAAGTGGTAGGTTTCCATTATGATAGGGTATGCTAAGAATGCATTTGTTAATTACATCCTAAATAGAAGTATGAAAGATTTTTCAAAATCTAAAATGGGGGAGAAATGTTTTAGAGTGTCACATGGTGCATCACTAGCCAAATACCCAACATATTAAGTCTTGGAGGCAAATAATAGAGAGGTTCTTATGGAAGTGTTTTAAGGTGGATATTCTCAAGCTTATTAGAGAGTACAATACTTGCCATTAGAATAAAGTAGACCATATCTTTCTTGCAAATTCACTATTGTCATTATTTATTTCTAATAAAAAATGGGAAAGTGTGACCTTGGACTTCATCACAAGTCTTCCCATAGTAAATTGTAAGGACTACATTTATATTGTAGTGGATAGAATAACTAAGTACACACACTTTATTCTTATCCCTTCAACATTCAGAGTAGATTATGTGATATATTTATTTTTCAAACAAATGTTTAGACTACATGGGTTACCAAAAAGCATTATCAGTGATAAGAGTAGCAAATTTCTCAACTCTTTCTAGCAGGAATTATTTTTCTTGACTATTACCAAATTCACTTCTAGTACTAGTAATACGACACAAATTGTTGTACAAATAAATAAATAAAATGGTGAATAAGTAAGTTAAAGAATACTTAAGGAACTATGTTTTAGATAAAAAAATCAGCATGGGTTGACTGGTTGTACTTGGAATGTTGCTACAATACCACCCATCATATTTCCCTTAGTATGTTTCCATTCATGACATTGTGTGTTTATAACTCACTAACTTGCATTGATTCATTTTTCACATATAGTAGAGTGCTACTAATATGGGTATCAAATGTCATAATTTATACGAGGACGAGGTAGAAAAGAAACAAAGTCATCATTGAGCATTTGGGTTGTTGGAGTAACCCACATACGAAGGATATCATTTAGGATGAATCATAAATCTTGAAATATTTGAATTTTCATTGCTTGAGAGCAAGCAATTTTGGAAAGGGCAAGCTTGTAATGTCCCATTTTCAATTATTATTTTTGTAAACCAAAAGCCTATTCCAATATTTCTTGTGGACTCAAGAAAATGTTTGGAAAATAATTTTATTTTTTTTGCATCCATTATTTAATTATATTTTAACATATTTAAAAAATAGACCAAATAAATACTAAATTATTGTTTAATTGCCCAAATAGGACATATAAATTCATAAATAAAATATTTGTAACTTCCAAATCATTTGGTATCTTTATTTATAACAAATACTATGGCAAGAACTTGTATGATACTTCATGATTAGCGTTTTGTAGACGCATTACAAAGAACTATTTTTGGATAGGATCTTTTGAATAAATAAAAATATTACTATTTTGCATGTTAGAGGAGCATCTCATAATTATTTACAACAATTGTAAGTGGGAGGGAGTATCTTCACTAGCAAAAAAATATAACAAGTTTTTAGTGAATTTAATTGGAGAGAATATTTTCAAAAAAATATTTTGTTTTTTAGCTTGAGATGGGATTTGTGCATCAACTTCTATATAAGTTAGACAACATCTTAAATATATATTTTTTTTATCAATTTATCAATTTTCTTCATTACTTGAACGCTCATGTTCAACTACAAGATTTGAAAATAAAAACTATTGAATTCTTGGAGATCAAAGGGAAACCATTTTGGTTTCTTGAGGGTAATCTCATACAACGGTTTCATTTGCAGTTCAAAGCTTTGTTGAAGATATCAACATATTTTCAATAGTTTATATTTGTAGGATTGTATAAAAGGAAGCTCCAACATATAGAAGATTATTTCAAACTTATTCATCATTTGAATTGCTATAATATCTCATATATTTCAATATTTTGTTACACATTTGATCAATAAGAATCAACTCTGACATTGTATTTCTAATTTTGTGTGCAAAGTTTGTCTTATCTTTTTGGCATAGATTTTGTGAACAGGTCAATATTACTAACTTCAATATTTCACAATGTATGCTCTCACCTCACCCTCATGGATCTTGGTGATTACCAAGTGACATATTTTATATAGATGCTTTTATATAGATTTTGTAAGAATTTCAAATCAAATTTCGGAAAAATCAATTTGTTTGTGTCTATAGATTTTGCATGGATTTGAGAGTAGATCTATATAT
Source organism: Sequoia sempervirens (assembly GCA_007258455.2). NCBI lineage: Eukaryota > Viridiplantae > Streptophyta > Pinopsida > Cupressales > Cupressaceae > Sequoia > Sequoia sempervirens. Next base: position 10,804,327 of record VDFB02000010.1, on the reverse strand, counting down.
AATTGTTGTGGGTATCTCAAATTTCACTACATTTTACATTTGATTGTTAAAAATTATTTTGACTATTTCAAATCTCAAAATATTTTAATATAATTTAATTGGGGACATTACATGTTAACAATGAATTATTCATGACAATAGATAGCATCTTCCATGAATGCACTCCCACCTATTTTTGGGTAGTTGGTGTTACACCTCTCATTAGTCATATTTACCTACTCTCTTTTCTATTACGTATCCACTCACTTCACATTTTCATTGATTTGATTGTGAATTTTTGGTTGACATATTTTGTGCACTCACTTCTTCTTGGGAATCTTGTGTCTTATTCTTGGAAAGTTTTTATTCTATTGATCGACTCTTGAGACATTTATTGAATAAGGGTTTGAGTATCTATTTGGCACTATATTTGGGTTTTCAATGCTTTTTTTTATATTGTAACCTTGCTTAGAACTAATCTCTATAAGAAACAACCCCTTCATCCACCCCATACTACTTTGAATTTTAGTGTATCAAATGAACGATAATTGAAAGAAGAAATTTGAATGCACATTGATCAGCACACAATCATCTAAACCTCAAGGTACCTTGTGCACACCTTGGCAGCATTATGCGTTGATGTTCACGACTCAGTAGCTTCGCACGTACCATATGCATGTCACTGTCATTGCCCACCACCATACATTACTTTGTGCACCTTTCTGCACCACCTAACAGATCTTGCATAATTCGTACTCCTTTACACATGGCATCTACATAAGGTTTCTCCTTCGGCCATTGAGATTATAAAGCCAAATATAAGTAATATTTGTTGGATGTTGAAGCTCAATGGACACTTTGTTTTTCCCTTGAATTGTATTGTCCATTCGCATTCCCTTCTTTTCAAATGTCATATCCAAAGT
>VDFB02000010.1:10783525-10803325 GCA_007258455.2 Sequoia sempervirens | reverse complement strand
CTTGGTACTTACCTAGTTGAATGAACATAAACATTACATAATTATTATAACCTTTTTACTGTAATATATATAAATTAATGTACATGACTATTGAATGAAAAAAATTTAAGTCATTATGCAACAAATAAGACAAATGAGATGCTACTACATTAAAGAAAATTGATGTAAACAAATACCTAGAACAATCATTGAAAACATTATGTGCTCCCTCTTTATTGACATCCATGGAGGAATGTTATTGTTGATAACAAAAATAGGCCACACTGAGTAAATAGATCTCAGCTCTCCAAATGGATTGATACCGTCTGCTCCCAATGAAAGCCTGAGATTACGAGGTTCTTCTTTAAAGTGTGGCCATTTTTTCTCCATGTCCCAAAATGCAGAACCATTCACAGGCATTCAAAGAATGTCATCTCCACTTCTATTCCATGCATGGTAATCCATAAATTGTGCTAAGTTTTCACACCTAAATAATCATTGCATACGTGGAATAATGGGAATATAACAAAGAACCTTGTGAGACACCTTTTTTGTTAGTTGATCTGTTCGATATCTACTAATATGACATTCTGGGCATTCTGTTGCAAATTCCTATTGTTTATGATATATAATATGATCATTGGGACATGCATCTATTGCTTGATACTCAATTTCAATATCTTTCATAATACCAGATAAATCTCAGTATGAGCAAGGTAAAATATTTGATGGTGGTAACAAAAATTCACCAATCAATCTACAACAAAAAATAATTTTTTAATATAAATAATATTAATGGTACATATTTCATCCTTTATTTACTAGTGATGAACTAACAACAATTAAAATAGATAAAAAAAGATGACATATATGACATACCTTAACATCCGTGAGATTGCTATGTTTGATAAACCATTCATAAATTTCAAGTTCAACAGCAATAATACAACAAAGAGAAGAGTTTTTTGGGAGCCTTCATAAAGGGGCTAGTATGCCTTCTCAAGTACAGGTAAATCATGAACATCATCAAATTCATCTTGATCATTATGATCAACTTTGCCACTAAATGTGTCATGGATCAATGTATTTGTACTATCATCTTCAACTGTGTTTTCTGGCACACGATCATCTTCTTCCATAGGATCATTAACTTCATCTTCGATATTCACAGCTCCATGTTCATCTGCTTGCAAAACCACATTCTTTGGGCCATGATAATCCATATCATCTACCCTAGGGTACCCCACCTTTATAATAATGATAGATACAAATAAACCATGATCATGATCAAGTGATTATATATATATAAAATGTTAAAACAATATAAACATTTACAAATTCAATCAATATAAACACATATAATGAACAACTTACCAATGGACGATAATCATGCCCCCCTTCAATGTGACCATGCCGCCTACAATGTTTCACCGCTAGATAAAAGTCGCCTCATCTTTTAATCCCGCACCATTGGCAAGGACAATAAAATTTCCCATCACCCTTTCTTTTCAATCTAGCCCACAATCTATCAAGTGTCTCTTCATTTTGTTCTGGACTAATATTATCTAACATGATTTTTCTTTACCAAGCTTGACTATTTAGATCTTCAAAAAATATCAAACTAACACTCCAATAATTTTTATTCATAGACAGGTAACAAAATCTAATAATTCTGATATTTTACACCAAAAAAATTTGGCATGCAACCACCCCTGCAAAAGAGAAGATAGTCTGAAGTTAATGATCCCAAAAACACTTTAAAATGCTAATTCCAAAACTTATTAAATTTTGATTTTACTATGATAATTTCCAACCGTTAGACTCCTAAAATCAGAATATTGAACTTGATCGCAAACTTCCTACAATGATGGAGGTAGGGAGCTAGTAAGAGCAAGTGACCCATTCCTAAGGAGCAACAAGTCGAATCATCATTGCTAATGTCAATATGGATTTATCCTTTTAGTTAAAGATGCAATGTGTCACTTCTTATGAAAAGCTTATCCCTAGGGCCCTCAACATTGAGAGAGCCCTAATCGCACAAGGAAGCACACACTAGTAGAATTTGGAAAATAAATGACTAGGTGACTAAAATGTTTAGTCACAACAACTAAAAATGACTAAATTCTACTCATTTGTCGCAATTCAGCTATAAATGAGTAAATAAATTACTAGTTTGGTCGTTGATTAAAATTATTTAGTCACACAAATAAAAATGACTAAATAGTTAGTCATTTATTTAGTCACAATCCATTTGAATAAATCATTTAAGGAATCAAGAATATAGCCCACCAAAATACTCTAAAACTTTAATAAACATACCCTAAATTTTTTGTCAAAATGTTATTTTCAGGCGTAGCCCACTAGAATGGAGTTTTCATTTTAATAAACATACTTTAAAACCTTCGTCAAAACATTATTTTCAAGCATAGATCACCAAAATGGAGAAGTGTTTCCATAAATAATGATAGAGAATGGTGAGGAGATGTGCATGAAAGGAGGCATAGGATTCATTGCTGCTTATCTCATTCCTGCTCTGCTCAACAAATCTTACATTGTTCCCGCTACTATTTGTAATCTAAGTATTCACTTGATATATATTTGCATAATCTAAAATTCCTTCAGAGGCTTTTGAAGTATCAATGTATACTATATAGGGTTTAGAATGATTTATTTTAATTATAAAAAATAAAAAATGATGTATTTCCTTGTAATTAGATAATATGGAGATCTCTTAAATCTGCCCCAACACACTATCCTCTTTGGCACTATATTCATTACTCTAGCTACTAGGGTTTTGCATGTGACATCTTTAATATCTTCATGACTATGGCTTTTAAATAGATCTCAGTCTTTGCTTTAATCCTTTTCATGGTAACCCTTGAGTTCCATAATCCACCTTCAATCTCTTCTAAGAACGGTGTCTTAAGCTAGACTACATAGTATGCATATAAAGCAAGTACTTCATACCTGCCATTGTTCCAAACCACCATTCACTGCCTTGCTTAAAAAATTTTCTCCATAAGCACAATAGCATGTTTTAAAATCATGGTTTCTAGTGATTGACCATTAAGGTCACCACTTTCATCAAGATACAATGAGATTTTTTTCTTCAAACTCAAGGCATTATGCAAGATAACATTGTGAATTGTTTGTTGTGTATGATTTGATTTTCTTGCACATTTACTACTTTTCTAACTTCCTTTGAGACTGGGTATTGCACCCTCAGCTGCAATTTCAAACAGCTCACTCACTATCACTTGAAGATTCCTTTCATGATCATCCTTCTATAAAATCAAACTATGCCCTATAGACTTCCTACTTACTACAAGGGACTCATTATTTCATGGTATTGTAGATCTTAAGATCCTTCAACCTTTTTGACACTACTTCATAGTCCATAAGGTATTATTCACTATTCTCCCATCTTTGATGAGTCTCAAAACACTACTCAAACATGCAATCCACTACCTCTATTATAAATTAATGGCTAAGAAGAAACATTGAACCTATGATTACCACTGTTACTTCATTTGGACAGTCATTCCCTAATTGAATTTTCCTTGTCTAACACTACCAAAAGAATTTGAAAAAACCTTAAGGTTAGCAAGGGGGCAAGGAAACTCACTGTTAAAATCTCCACTTTACTATGCAAGGTTTGAGCTTTATTATCTTTTCACTGTTCAACCTCTTTTTGACTATCACATCTCAAGTGACTATCATTCTTCTTACCGTAGATTGCATTTACAAATTTCACTAAGCTACAGAGTGTGCTTGTTATTGGCTACAATCTTTAGATTGCAAGATTTTGTTATTAGCTACAATGTCTCAATCTTTCTGGTATTGCAACCTCACTAATCCGCTAGAGTTATTGTTTATGTTTCTTCGGAGGCCTAGGGTTTGTACCCTATTCATGCTCTTACCAATGCTTCGGTTGGTATTAAAAAACAACCTTAAATCTTGGGTCAGAAAATTAGTTGTCTTGACAAAGTTGTGGTATGATCTTGGATTGTATCCTAGAGTGTGTGAGAAGCTTGTGTTTGATCTTTAAGGTATGTAAACCTGATCAGGGAAATGTATCCTATATAGCATGGGTCTTGCTTTAATACTTTCCATAATGGTTATTAGCATATCACATTATTATAGTTTGTGGTAACCCAAGATTGCATTCAAATATGTAACAAACTTGGTTTGTAGTTTAAGCTATACACTTTTAAGTAACATTCATAAGGTTTAGAAAATCTTGATCACTCTCTAGAATAGCCCATTAAACATGGGTTGTGCTTGAATGCACTACATAATTGATATAACACAACACTCTGCATATCAACCAGAGTTATAGGATCTTTATTGTAGCAAGAGGTAATCACTCTTGGATCATGCTATAATTACATCCTAACCTGTTAAACTTGAGACAACCTGAATGCACCCAATGATGATTGACACCTACATTATACAACATGAATTAACTACATTATATGAGTGCCTCCATTTCTATCACAACATAACCACATTAAACTTGGGTCACACATGAATGCATCCTATATTTGTTATAGCACAACTGTGCCACATGACCAATAGAGTTATGGATCACATAATTACAGTCACAAGAATCTGTTCCTTGGTTGTGATCTTATGGTGATTCCACACAACAAAATCTAGACATGAAATTCTCAAAACCCTAAACCTCTAAAAATGAAATCTGATGAGATGTTGCTTTAAAATATGATTTTCAAACCTCGAACTACAAATCTGACTTCACAACTGAATTTGCAAAAAGACAATGACTACCCTCAACCTGGATATCTTCTTGAATTTTTTCTAATTTTTCCCAAGAAAATCATCCTTAGTTCTCCACAAACCTGCTCTCAAGTAGAGAAAAAATGTCTCAATAAATCATCGAACCTACTTTTCTTTATGTCGCCACAATTTGATTTTTTCTTTTTTTTCATGTTTGTCAAAATTTCGACGAAACCCAGGTTTGTCGAGATTTCGATGAATGTCGGGGATAAACTTTTAAAATTTTGAAAATTACACATCAAATTTTACAAGCACCCGACGATACATTAAATTATACATATTTCATTAGACATTTTCATCAGATTTTGCAGTCAAATGAGTTAGTGTATCTTTATGATACAAAAATCCCTTGTTCTAAGGGTTTGGAGACCTCTTGAGGGATTTAATCATAGTATCCCCTGAACTAGATGCCCTTACTAGAAACCTTTGTGTAAAAATCCAAAATCCTTCTAGTTGCTGGCATAGGAGGTTGGACCTCTGAAGCCATCCCACACCTTTGTGATTCAAAGTAGAGATAGAAAATTCCTCTTTGGGAAATTCAAAACTTGGTATGTCCGAGAAGTGAGTGTCATGTAAGGGGGAGCCAGTGCTACCAAGTTCCTAGGCTATCCGCTCTGAATAGGTGCAGCTAGAGAAATCCAAGTGGGAACCCAACAAATATTGTCTCTGCCAACCATAGGATTTGTGCTTGTTGTCTATGTGTGTTTTATCTTAGAATCAAACATTTTCACATCCAAAACTAGACCAAAAACAAGTGCTTGATATTGTATTCTATTTTTTCCAATTAAAAATCATCAAAATCAATCAAAATCTATTTCAAACACCAAATCAAAACCTTTAAAACCATCAAGATAACATTATGTGAACCACAATTGACAAACACAGAACTAAAATTGATCTTGTGAACCACATTTGAACACTAAAAAACTGCAATTGACATTCTAAACTGTATTCATAGAAAACATATCCGCAACTGCTATATTGCACCACATCTGATAATTGGAAAGTCGCATCTAATATCTTGAACCACAACTGTGCGACACATTTGTATAAAATAGAGCCACAATTTTCTGATAAATAGAAACTCTCAAAATCTTTGTCCAAAATCTGATCAAACCATTTTCACAGTGACCTTTGATTGATAAACTAGAGACTTGCAATATTCACCACTTCATTCTGGTATTGCCATTTAGGGAAGCATTGCATTATAGGTTACCTTCCTCCATCCTTTGCATTGCATAAATTAAACCTTGATCCTTAGGTTGCATTTAAACCTTTAGATTTTGAACATTGGAAGACTATTGATCTCTTGGAAAATCCTTTGGTTTCATATTCTATTTTTCATTGACCATTATCCTTCCTATTATCAACCTTTGTCACCTTTATCAAATTTGAGTCTTAAGCTTGTGTCCTCGCCTTTACTCAACCTTGTCATCATCTTGATTAGCCTCTTGGTCAATGACACTTGGAATTGCTACTTTGGGGTTCACATTAGCTTGATTTCCATCCCTTGTTTAAAAAATTTAGCACTCCTTTGCATTATCTTGACCTCATACATCCTTTTGATCATAGATTTTATCATAATCTTACCAAAATTTCATCCTCAACTTAGATTGCACTTTGCACTTTTATCCCCAAAATACCAAAAAAATAGTTGCATTACATTTGGGCATACCTTATTTCACAAATCCAAAAACATAGCTTAGGTTTGCATACCTTAGACTTAAGTCACCCTCTTTACATTGTCATACCTTAGACATCATATCACATACCTTATTCATAAACCACCTTTCATCATAACCTCACCACCATGTCTTCCATTCACCTTGATATGCTTGATATTCAAGTTGAATACCAATTAATTCACAATGGTCAAGCCCAACAAGCCATAGAATTCAAAAGACAATTCATCAAATCCAAATACTAGTCAACCTCAACCCATAGTCAACCACCCATCTATCCCTCTTACCAACAACTCATAAACTATAGGCCTCCATCCGTCTATCCTCACTATCAAAATTCCCTTAAAACAAGACATACAACTTATACACAACAAACGTCCACTTATCACTCTTATCCTAAACTTGACAAGGGAAACCAACTTTCCACTAACCCATTCCAAGCCTCACATCCCATCCTAGTCCATCATCCAATAATCCATTCCAATTCACTCCATCCCAAGCTACATTTATTCATGAAAATAATATCCTTGTCCAAAGTCACATCCCATTGCCTACACTTGAGGATATATGTCAAGAGGAAAACCCAAGGCATGACATCATAACTTCACCTTCATGTCAAGATCGAATTAGTCCATCCCATTACCTCATCCTTAAGTCTATTCAAGAAGTCCTTTTAGATAATCATGGCATCTAGAATACACCTACCCTTTTTCAAGATCCCACTCCCAATCATGTCACCCAAGACAAAGTTGTTGGCAAAAGAAAGGACAAACAACTGAGAGGGGGGGATGAATCAGTTGTCACAAAAATTTAAAATTTACAAACTTAACTTAACTTTAATCTCAGATCTGATGAATAAACAATTAAACATAAGCAATTAACACATCAGAGAGACAAAGAACACCAATATTTTTGCGTGGAAACCCTGTTAGGGGAAAAACCATGGTGGATGTCAGTCCACAAGATTATACTCTGTTAAAAGTATAAAGAAAAATAATAAGGGGAATACACATACATTTAGGCTCACTGCCTAGAACTCAATACTCAATTACAAATAGAAGACTCACTGTCTTACAGAAAGATTCAAATTAAAACCATCTGGAAATTTGAACTGAGAGAATGGCTTCTGTCCAAGGCTGATTACAGTTCCAATTAGGTGCAGTACTTCTACATACTTCACTCAACCTTCTACACACTTTATCTTCAATGATATTTTCACTTATGCACACACGAGCACACAACGCATACTCAACACACTAACCACACTTCACATACTCCAAAAACTATCCACATAATTGCTTCTTATATATTTTCCACAAAGATTTCACCATAACAAAGTTAGCCAGAGGAAAATAATATATTTTCAATGTTGGCTTTAATTCATAATTAAATTTTCAATGCGCACCCACCAAGGTCGGCCACAACATAGTGGGGACCCAAATTCACTTCTCCAAAACAAGAATACTCCAATTAATCACTCCTCGAACATCCACAACACACTAGCATCAACATGTCGGCCAAGAACAAGAAAAATCGGACATGCGCAAGAAAATATTTTCAATCACGAGCTTCACCAGATCATGTGGACATACCACAAAGATAGAAGATGAACTAGAGACATCTGAAAACACCAAGAAATAGTAGAGAGACATCTGTGACAACCGAGATAACCAAGAACATACAATCTTCACTCAGAAACTTTGACAGAGACTAACAAAACACTGTCAGACCACAACTTGCACGCGAGTTCATGCGGACCTCTGAAACTTCTGGTAGATGATCTAGACATACTAAACATTAAACCCTTTGATGCACAACAACTAGCCTTTTATGTACATAACATAATGCCTTCATAACCTGCATAGTTCCACTAGGAACCTGGAACACATTCACTTATAATTTTCTCAATATCCTCAACATATACAACACTTAGAATATCAAATGCTAATAGTGTTGACATCTATGAAAACCATGTATCAGCATCACATCACACTATCCAATAATTTTCCAACAATCTCCCCCTTTGGAATTGATGGAAACACATGATGTTAAAAATACCATCAACCCAACACACTTCACAATTGCTCTTCTTGGAAAGATTTTTCATTCTGCACTTCTTCCCCTTTGACATCAATGGAAAAGGTAACTATGACCTTTCCACACACATGCTCTAAGCCATGTCTCTGCACATCTGACTACTCCCCCTGAGTAGTAGCCACAGAAACATCAATCCATATTAAAATATAGCAATGTAGCTCACGGATTGATGCAAGTAAGTGCATCGTTTAGTTCTTATCAGGAGGGGTAACTACCCCTAGCATTCCTCTAAGATACTCAAAAGTATCTTTTAGAAATGGATTTGTAAAGATATCTGCAATGTATTCTTTTGTAGGCACATACTCTAGTCTAACTTCCTTCTCATTCACTTTCTCCCTTAAGAAGTGAAACTTGATTGATATATGCTTGGTCTTTGAGTGTAGTACCGAATTCCTTGATATATTTATTGCACTTGAGTTGTTACAATAGATTGCAATAGATTCTTCATATATCACCTTGAGAAATAGAGCTTTGCTTCTTGCTTAACCAGGATACCAGCTTCTTCCCAAGGAAGAAAGCACCACCACTAGTACTTTTTATGTCATCCACATCACCAGCCCAATCAACATCTGTATAAGCACATAGTGTAAGATCATCATCCTTTGAATACCAAAGTCCAAAATCAATAGTTCCCTTCAAGTATCTGAAAATTCTTTTGATAGCAATTACATGTGATTCTTTCAGATCAGCTTGAAATCTTGCAACCATATATACAACATGCATAATATTTGGCCTTGTCTATGTCAAGTAGAGTAATCCTCCAACCATTGATCTGTATCTATTTTTATTTTCCTTAGGAGAATCATCATTTTTTGTCAACTTACATCTAGTTACCATGGGTGTACCAACTGGTTTGGAACCATCCATACCAAACTTCTTTAACAGTTCTTTCACATACTTGGACTGAGATATGAAAATCCCTTGATCCAATTGTGAAACTTGCAATCCCAGAAAGAACTTCATTTCACCAATCATGCTCATCTCAAATTCATTCTTCATTTCATCAGCAAACCTCATGCACAAATTATCATCTCCACTAAATATGATATCATCAACAAATAAATTTATGATTAACTCCTTATCATGATCTATCTTGAAATATAAGTTACTATCAGTAGTACCTTTTGAGAATCCAAGCTTCAATAGGTATTTGTCCAGTCTGGCATACCAGGGTCTGGGGGCTTGTTTGAGTCCATACAAGGCTTTCTTTAACCTGCAAACCATGTCTTCCTCATCTGTTAGCTGAAATCCATCTGGTTGTTCAATATACACTTCTTCTTCATGTTCCCCATTTAGAAATGCGGACTTTACATCCATTTGGTAAACATTGTAGTTCTTGTAAGTAGCATAAGCAAGAAATAGTCTTACAACTTCAATCCAATACATCTAAGGCACATTTCCTTCCACCATCATTGTTCTGGCAGCATCCAAAATTGTTATATTCTTTCTTTTTGCAACTCCATTATGTTGAGGGGTTCGGGGAGCAAATAGTTGTCTTTTAATTCCATGCTCTTCACAGTAAGTATTGAATGCTTTTGAAAGAAATTCTCCACCTCTGTCAGACCTTTTTCATTTTCTACCATGGCCTTAAAGCTTTTGAACTTATCTAATGCTTCAATTTTCTCTCTCAGAAAGGAAACCCAAATCATTCTAGAGTAGTCATCAATGACAAGCATAAAGTATCTTTCTCCATGAATGATTTTAACTCTAGAGGGACCACACAAATTAGTATGTAACAGATCTAACACATTATTTGAGTGAAATTGCTTGCTTCGGAAGGGAACTCTAGTTTGTTTACCCATGTGACATTGTTGACAGATTACATTAGCAGGCTTCACTAATTTAGGCAGATCTCTTACTGCTTGAGTAGAACATATCTTAATGATGTTGTCAAAGTTTACATGACACAATCTCCTATGCCATAACCAACTTTCATCTACTTGAGCAATTAAGCAACTACCATTAGCAGTATTCAAATGAAAGATGTTACCTTTAGTCTACACACCAGTGGCAATCATGTTTCCAAAATTTCCATGAATCTGGCATTTTCTATCCTTGAATTGTAGATCATATCCCTTATGCACCATCTATCCAACACTTAACAAGTTATGCTTCAAGCCTTCAACATAGAGAACATCATCAGTATTTTCTTTAGCACCTAGACTAATAGAGCCTCTACCACGAATCACACAAGCATTATTGTCTCCAAACCTCACAACCCCACCATCATACTCTTCTAGATTCACAAACTTGCTTTTGTCACTGGTCATATGATGTGAGCATCCACTATCAATGACCCATTCATCTTTCTCCTCAACACGGGTTGCAAGAGCTTTCTTTTCTTCAGTGGATTCAATAGGTTCAAGCTTATTTTCAATGGTAGCAATAAAAGCCCAATCATCCTCATTTCCAGCATCTTTATCAGACTCATCATCTTTTACTACTTCTTCAACAAAGTAGCATTTCTTCTGAAATCTAGGTTTTCTAGGTTTAGAACTAGGAACTCTTTCAGGACATATTGATGCAAAGTTACCTATTTTACTGCATGAAAAACATTTAATAGGTAATACATCTTCATACTTACTTTTTCCTCTTCCTTCTTGTTTTGCAATGAGTGCTTCCAGTTCTAGAGCTTCTCTATCTTGGTCTTTGATCTATTTCATTTGTTCATCATATTTGGATTCCCTTCTAGAACTCTCTCCAGGACTGTAACTTCACATGTAGCTTCTGGATATAGTAGCTTTGAATGCAGATTCAGTATTCGGTGTGGATTCACCAAATTCACTTATTTCAAAAGTAGCAGGCTTTCCTATCAATGTGTCTCTTGTCATCTTGTTTACAGACATAAACTCTTCAATAGCATGAACTTTCAACTTGTAGGAGGGAGGCAAGGATCTAAGTATCTTAGCCATAATTTCATCTTCACTTATTGAACCACCGACACATTCAATACCTAGCACTATCTCATTTAATCTTTGCATAAAAGAAGTAATATTCTCATCTTCACCCATCTTCAGGTTTTCATACTAACCTTTCAGACTTTGCAGCTTACCCATCTTTACCTGTGTATCTCCTTCATACAAAGTTTCCAGCTTTATCAAGATCTCATGAGCTATCTGCAGGCCTACCACATTAGCCATCTCTGAATCTATCAGAGTGCTCACCAATGCTTCAATGGCTCTATTATTGCTTTATGCATCCTTGATCTCATCAGGAGTGGAGGGTCCCTTTGTAGGAATAGTGTATTGATTCTTTGTAATCTTCTAGATAGCATCTCCAATGCACTGTAAATGAAATTGCATCCTAAATTTCCATAGTGAGTAATTGGTGCCATCAAATCTAGGGTTGTCCTTCTTGAATGTTGCCATCCCAGATCACCTCAAGTTGTTATAATTTTCTTTAGAGGAACTAGCTCTAATACCAATTGTTGGCAAAAGCAAGGACAGACAATTGAGAGAGGGGGTGAATTAGTTGTCACATAAATTTAAACTTTACAAACTTAACTTAACTTTAATCTCATATCTGATGAATAAAAAATTAACCATAAGCAATTAACACATCAGAGAGACAAAGAACACCAAGATTTTTGCATGGAAACCCTATTAGGGGAAAAACCACGGTGGATGTCAGTCCACAAGATTATACTCTGTTAAAAGTATAAAGAAAAATAATAAGGGGAATGCAGATGCATTTAGGCTCACTGCCTAGAGCTCATTGCTCAATTACAAATAGAAGACTCGCTGTCTTATAGAAAGATTCAGATTAAAACCATCCAAAAATTTGAACTGAGAGAATGGCTTCTATCCAAGCCTGATTATAGTTCCAATTAGGCACAGTACTTTTGCATACTTTGCTCAACCTTCTACACACTAATTTCTCTTCAATGATATTCACACTTATGCACACAAGAGCACACAACGCATACACAACACACTAACCACACTTCACATACTCCACAAACTATCCACACAATTTCTTCTTATATATCCGCCACAAAGATTTCACCATAACAAAGTCAGCCAGAGGAAAAGAATATATTTTCAGTGTCGGCTTAAATTCATAATTAAATTTTCAATGCGCACCCACCAAGGTTGGCCACAACATAGTGGGGACCCAAATTCACTTCTCCAAAACAAGAATACTCCAATTAATCATGCCTCAAACATCCACAACATGCTAGCATCAACATGTCGGCCAAGAATAAGAAAAACCAGATATGTGCAAGAAAATATTTTCAATCACGAGCTTCACCAGATCATGTGGACATACCACAAAGATAGAGGATGAAATAGAGACATCTGAAAACACCAAGAAATAGTAGAGAGATATTTGTGACAACTGAGATAACCAGGAACATACAATCTTCACTCAGAAACTCTGACAGAGACCAGCAAAACACTGCTAGACCACAACTTGCACACAAGTTCATGCGGACCTCTAAAAATTCTGGTATATGATCTATACATACTAAACATTAAACCCTTTGATCCACAACAACTAACCTTTTACATACATAACATAATGCCTTCATAACTTGCACAGTTCCACTAGGAACCTGGAACACATTCACTTATAATTTTCTCAATATCCTCGACATATACAACACTTAGAATATCAAATGCTAATAGTGTTGACATCAATGACAACCATGTATCAACATCGCATCATGCTATCGAACAATTTCCCAACAAAACCCATCTTTGACCAAGATCCTACCCTTCAACATGAAGTCCAGAATGATTCGCTCATCAACCTTTATGCCATTCATGATCAAACATTTGAGCTTGATCCTACCCAAACTCTGAACACTGCCATTTCCCAAAATGAGACACCTCCATGGGACACATAGATGATCAAGCTATAGCTGAATTCACTGGACTCTATGATAATTACCATAAGGAAGGTTTCTACATCGACTTGGAAGTACCGATATCTTTTGAAGAACCATCAGAATCTAATATATCACAAAATCAGACCAAAGATGTTAATAAGAAATTTATCCAACATTTCAATGAAGCTAAGACATCCTATCGACTAGGATCATCCACTTTTATCAAATCTAGCTTTCTTGCAGAGGAGAAGATTCCCAATAACAGTGTCCACATACACAATGATGGGATCTCATCTTTCTTCCAAAATGACAAGTACCCCATCGCAAAGAGAATATTTCAAAGCATGAAATATCAAGGAAGAGGGATAGGCCAACATGAGCAAGGAATTCTAGAACCAATACAGTTTTATGAAAATCTTAGACATCAAGGTCTTGGCTATTCTTCAATAAAAGAATAAAATGGTGTTAGTGGTACCTCCTTGATATTGGGGGAAACTTTATCTGATACAAATATCAAAATGGGGGCCATGAGTAGTCCTTGTCATAAGGTTGTTGCAAACACTCCTTCCATCCATACCATAAACCATCATTCCCAATATCTTAAACCTTCCATTTGGAACCAACAAAAATAAAATTATTACAAATCCAAAGCCAAAATTCAAAAATCAAATGCCATTACATAAAACAAAAATCCAAGTGGACAAATAAATTTAATATGGACCCCAAAGAAAAATGGATCAAGCAAAGAAAATAGTTCAAAAGTAAAAGTCAATCAAAATGTGGAGCCACAAGATAAGAGGACTCCCACATATAATAAATTTCCACCTCCTTCAAAATGATCATCAAGCAAGACATATAAAAGTGTTGGTTCCAACGCTATCCAAATCAAAATTCCAAACTCCGCTATTCAACGCCCCAAGTTTGGAAAATAAAAAGTGATTCATCTAAACATCCAAACAATCCTTCCACATCTACCATCATCCATCAATCCAAAAGACATACCTTATGAATTTGTCACATCTTGGCAGAAACTCTTTATTATAAGGACTCTCATGGAACTTTATCATGATGTGTGTATTCTGATAAGGTCAACTCTAGTATCAACAAGGATCACAACAACATCGATCAGTTGTATACAACTGCTATGATCTTGACAAGAAAACTACTCCATCAAGGTCACTGTTGGCATATCATGACACTGACATATCCATCGAAATCTATCAAAGTGATCGTCTAGACAATACAAAGGAAAAAATAAAAATAAAAAAAATAGTAAAGAGAAATAATTCGTCCAAAAGTGAAAACCACTTCGGTGGCGCTTTGGATAAGTACCATGGTGAAAACTTGGAAAACAGGTGTCATGTGTAGTCAATCTATGCTCCTTCATCTACTACCACTCCATTTGGTCTTTCATCATTTCCTCTCTTCCATTTGCATGTAGCACTCACCCATAGTAAAGCTTCATTATCCCGTTCATGTCCTAAGAACCACCGACATTTAGTATCCTTAGCCCTCTTGATCATCCCTCACATTTTCCACTATCCCTTGTGCATAATAAATTGGACCTATACTCGACTGGGGGAAATTCTTTGACTCACGTCTTCATGGGAAAATAACACATGGTATTAGTTTCAGAAAACATTAAAATCCAAAAAAATCATAAAAGATCAAAATCCAAAAAATCACAAATCTATCAAAATCCAAAAAAAATCATAAAATCCTCAAAAATCAAAAAACATCACAAGACTTCAAAAATTCCAAAAACAAAGTCTGAGTCTGAGTCTGAGTCTATGTCAGTCTATCTTAGAGTGGTCAAACTACGTTATCTCTACACATTTGCTACATAGAAAAGGCTCATCTTAAATGGCCCCCTAAGACATTAGGTCAATCGTTCTAGGTTGTCTGAATAAAATCATGACTTAGTCTTTTGTTTAATAAGGCAAAGCCAAGTTGTGTCGAACTACAAGGTCTCTATGTGTATAACATAGGCAAGGCCATCAATTGATGAGCCCTCGAGGCCACCTAGATCAGTCCTTTAGGGTTTTGTCAAGTCCAGTCTTGTTCTTGGTCTGCAAGCAATCTTCATTCAAACCAAATCATGAATCAACAAACAAACGCAACCAAAAAATCTTCAACCAATATTCCAATTGGTCATCTTATTGCCAATCAATCAATCGATCATTGATCTTATATTGGAATGGGGCATTATGTAATTATTCTCATTCGGTCTTATCACTTGTCTTTTATCAGGATGCATCCTTCCTGAGATTAGACTTTGTCAATTTGGTCATTCACCTTAAGTAGGATGTGTCTTTCTTGTAGTTAGGTGTCTTGTCAACCCTTGTCACTTGGTAAAATTTATCATATGTGCCCCTTTCCTTAAATAGGATGTGTCCTTTTCTGAAACCAAGTACCGTCACACGATCAACCATCAAATAAATCAATACTATCAATCTTGTCAATTAAATCTTTCCTTAATTAGGATGTCCTTCCTAAAACTAGGCACAACCAATCAAATCAACTTATCAACCTTTTTCAACCTATCATCAATCCTTGTCATCTTATTAATAAAAATTTGGCATCTTGCTCAACCTATCAATCAACTTGGGTCAAACAATCGATAAATCTATCATCTTGGTCAACCTAATCAATCATATCAAACAATCTTATTAAAACTATTGGAAAGCACTATCTCTTTGGCAAACACTTTGTTGGTCTGGGATTTTCTTATCTTTTTGATTGGTTATGGGTCATGTTACTACCTCGAGGATGTTCTATTAAAGGATTCAGAGGGATGATGATGGATCATGGCCTCTTTTCTTTGCTTGTTGTCTGTGGTTTTTCTTGACAAAAATATTGGGATAATTAGGTCCTTAGTATGAGCTAGGGCATTCCTTGTCTTTTGACTGTTTGTCTCTCACAAATGGTCACCTTGCACACCTTGGTCTATGTCATACCATGGTGTTTGTGCTCCATTTGCAACAATTTTTAAGCCCAAAGATGATAAATATGAAAGCATGAAAGTTGGTCCCTTATCACCTCCCATCTAACCTTCCATCCCTATCCATCTCCCCCTTTCCTTTTCCACACTAACATCCATTTTTCCACCTCTTCCGTGCTAAAATTTCTTCTATCTACATCTTGAAAAATTCCTGTGACATACAAAAATATCATGAATACACAATCACATCAGGAAGCACTAGAGATAGCATTATCATATTAAGTCACATATATTTGCATGAGAAAATACATACACATAAAAGTAATCCATATAGAGTTATCATCATCTTGACATAATCACATTAGTCTTTTATAACATTATGCATTCCATCATAACATTACATTGCATATCACATTACATTTAATATCAGGTGTGTGTATGAATGTTGTGAGTGCATAAGAAAATAATACAACACACCAATGAAACATTATATTAGAGAATTCAAATGATAATCAAATAAAAACAACAAACTCTCCAATGGTGTCTCATTGTCCTCTATCTCCAAGGATTATTTAAGTCATTTTTTCTCTCAGATTGTTTGTGCACATTACTTTCCAAATGACAACCTGAAGAATGAGATACTAGAAATGCAAGAAATATTTCCTACACTACATGAAATATTGCTAGACTAGATGTAAATGATTGTGCAAAGATTAATGATATTGCTATGATATTGATAATGAAATGATATGATGAAAATACAAAAATTAAGATGTAGCTAATGGTAATGCCATGATTAATCTAATTTATACTAAAATAAAAATACTAAAATGACAATGGTAAAATGATAATGCTCTCTAAAATTCTACTGAGTTTAATTATGCTCAGCTCTCTATATGTTTTTTTTTGTAAATGAGGGTCTACTTATAGATTTTCCAAGGCCATGAGCTTAGGTGGCAGGAATCAACTGTCTAGATTCGATCTGGAGAGATGGATGGTTGAGGATGGAAAGGTTAGAAAGAATCAAGGAGTTTGTTCCCTTTAGAAAAACAAACTACCAAGTGTGAAGAGGAATCAAATGAAGATGAAGGCAAGTGTCCCAAATTTGTTAGAATTTGTTGAGGATAAATGCCAAATTAAATATTAGAGATATTTAATTTCATGAGACACATGATGAGGTGGAAGGTGAGAAGAAGTTAGTAGAAATGTGCTTAAATTCAAATTTAGAATTCAAGTTTAATAAAAAGAGGTTAATTAAATAAAATAAACTAATTAAAGTTGTTCATTTAATTAAGACATGAAGAAAATGATTTAAGATAGGAAGAATTATAGAAAATGAACTATATAAATAAAATTTTCAATTTATTTATAAGTAGAAGAATTAAAGATCATTAATTAAATAACTTGTATTTAATTAATTCCTCAAGACCAAATTTGAGTGTATACATTCGCCCCTCTTTGAAGTGATGTGTTTGCAACACATTGCTTCAAAGAAATTTTTTATGATAGTGCTGATAAAATGTTTGATATGCCCCAAATGCTGATTTTCAAGTGATGATGCGAGTATGCCCCCTCGGGAGATAAATCAAGAAATTTTGAATTTTTTTAGGACTTTTTGAATTTTTGAAATTTTTATGATTTTTTGATGATTTTCAAATTTTATGATGTTGAGACGATTTATCTCCCGATAATGAATAATGATCTTTCCAATTGATTAAATGATGCCCTATTTGAAAAATAAAAAACAATCGCACTTAAATACCCTCCAATTACCCCTTTTAAAAGATAAAAAGATGAAAAAGTGAGCTCATTTGAATTCATTTGTGTTGTGAGATTGAGCTAATTGATAAATTAGCAAGATGGTGATCCCATACTGCACCCACCGATTCAAGTGAGTTTGATGACACAACCCTCCTATCATGTATGGACCTCCGGTACGTACCCCGAGAAACCTCTTTTTGAAATTTGAATTTTTTTTCTCGCATTTTTTATGTTTTTGAATTTTGCATTATTGTGTTTTAGCACATATATGACCCATTATAGCACATAGATAGGTTTTTTTAGCGCATAGAGAGATGTAGAGAATTTATGTTAGATTTTGGCGCATCCATAGATTTAGCACATTGATGTCCTAATGTAGCACATATGTTGATTGTTTTAGCGCATTTAGTCTTTTAGCGCATTGATATGTTGTTATGGCATATTGATGAAATTTTGTGGCACATCTATTTTTCAGGGCATAGACACCAGAATTGAGGAATCATTGATTTTTCTCCTTGTTTTTAATGTTTGATGATCGCATCAGCCATTTTTTTGATGATATTGATAGCATATATGATGATTGACCTCATGATAGGTGAGATTCAATAATAGGATAGATGATGATTGACCTCATGATAGGTGAGAGTCAATGAAAAATGCTCCACAATATTTGATTGAAATCTCATTAGAGCTTATTAGATTGATTGATAGGTTGATTGATAAAATGTTGATTTGTGATATGTTATGATTATAGGAGGATTTTAGAGTTGTTCAGCCTCAAGAGCACTTCTTGAAGACCTGGGACATGATTCCACGTCTGGTGCAGGCGGATATGGACATTATTAGGTGATGTGGTTTTTCTTCCTTGATTGATATGCCCTAGTATATTATTAAAAGGGGATTATTGACCGCATTAGTTGAGAGGTGGCATAGTGACCACAACACTTTCCATCTAGCCATTGGTGAGATGATAGTTACACCAAAGGATGTGTACCATATATTGGGGATTTCCATGGTTGGAGAGCTAGTCATGTATGATCACACTAAGCAAGGAGGTACTCATGCACTGAGGAGGATTTTTGTTGATGACGGGATTAGTGGTTATGAAATCCTATGGTAGGATATGGTTGATTCATATCAGTCATTACCATCAGTTCTAGCTGGATTCATTGGAGGTTTCCTCTGTCCCGACCGTAGGTTGAAGGGACTATTCGTTGGCTGGGGCTGGATACTAGAGAGTATGATTATGTAGGGGATTCAATATGCATGGGGTTCTTGTATGTTAGCTCATTTTTATCATGATCTGCATCAAGTGGTATATCTTGGAGTTGTGAGTTTATCAACTGGAGTGACACTAATTTAGATTTGGGCTTGGGAGCATATAGTTGTTACTCATCCTGTGGTAGATAGAGCTCATCCAGTTGGTCGACCATATGTTTTTGGATACACAGGTCTGGTTGTCTAGCACAAGCTAGGAAAACTGGAGTATTGGAGACATGTTCTCGATGATCTGGAGACCATTACATAGTGACCATACTTGGATTGTGAGTAGTGGCCTGAGGATTATATTGAGATGCCATATGTTTTCATTTTGAGGTACTTGATTGGTTAGACACAGTTTATTATCGAGAGATTTCTACTCATGAGGGTGCTTTGTCAGTATGGCCGAGTTTAGGTTATGCCCCAAGGAGTTGCATTATATGCTCAAAGAT
>VDFB02000010.1:10769813-10783425 GCA_007258455.2 Sequoia sempervirens | reverse complement strand
AAAACATTACACCTTAGAACTTTTCTCTTGTAGTCACGTGCTTTCATAATCTCCCCCTTTCTCGTGTCATTTTTTGTTGCCTAGCCCCCTAAAGGAAATATGTGCTAATTTATGCTAGTCCTCTCAAAGTGAATGGCATTTTTTTATGAATTCTTTCAATATGTATCCCACACTCATTTCCCTCTTTTGAGCATTATTGAACTAAAAATTGTGTGTTATCACTAATTGTTGACAAGAAAATTAGATTGTGGGGCTGTGGGGCTAATTTGATAATGTTTAAATGTCAAAGTATTGATCTTAATGTAATCTAGAGGAGAGAAGTATAGTTTTTATAGTAGTAGACTTAAAAATCAAATTAGGAATTATATGTAACATTCACATATATCTAACCAAAATAACATAGATCTAATATAATATATTTAATTTTTTATCATATATTATGGTTGAATAAATCATTGCATCTATAATATTACATGATATTTTCCTTTTCTCATTATTATATAACTTTTTGGTACATTAGTGATTATATATACAATTGAATAACTATTGGGGCATGTCTTTAGGATGTATCAAGGTTACTAATAGTAAGAAAATTTAATACCACATTTTCTTCAATTAAGCTACAAGACCTTTGATTTTTCTTCAAGTTATCCTTTTGTGTAGTAATAATTTTGGTGAATATAAGGTTTTTCTTTGATATGTAGAACCTTGCCAATACTCATTACTATGTTATCATTTAAGTGCTAAAATTTTCTTATCATGCTTCTAGAGCTATCCTATTATTTGATTGTAGTGAACGTTAGGGATCATCATTCCTTCATCATGCTTATATGCTTACATCTTAGTTCATTACCTTATAGATTTCACCATTATATATCATTAAATCATGTATCAAATTTACCCCCCTCCTCTGATTCATTGCATGATTTGCATGTGACTAATTGGAGAGGGCATATGTTATCAAAAAAAATTTATGGTTGAGATTTTAGATATAGTTTTGTGCTAGATATCGAATCACCACTATATCTAGACAAAGATATATCATTTTATAATTGAATGCTAGCATGTGTAGAATTTTATTACATGAATTATGACATTATGTGGAGTATTATCACATTACATGGTTGCATCATGTAGATTTTATCACATGTTACATCTCACAAAGATTTATTACATCAACCACATCATGTAGATATTTTTATCTCATACCACATCAAGTGATTTTTTTATCACATTGCCTTATTACTTTAGGTTTAATCATATGGCTACAATGCATGGACCCTTATTGCATTTTTTGTATTGCACAAAGTTCAATTGGTAGAATCTACTATCTATTTATCTCTCTTTTCATTTTTCCTAGATAGTTATAACATCTTATAGTTTATATATAGTACAATTTACTTGATAGATGATATTAATCACATACTTTTTGAATTGTTTTGTAGGTTTCCATTTAGTACTCATCGAGGAGAGTTTGAGAAGAAACATTGTATGATTTTTTTTTTAAATAGTTTCCTTTACATGTATTTGAATATTTGCATTTTATATTGGCTAAGCATGTCCATATACTTTGAAATTCCTACTCATGTTAGATTCACAAGCACATTAAAGTGGGACAAAAATGTATAAATGAAATTAGCACACCTATGCCATTTCATATTTAATTTTATGCTCACCTTTGTGGAAGTGAATTAATGCAACTCCATAGTAACACTTGTGGCATACTGTTGTGTTAGAATTAAATCACAACCTTACTCCTATCCATCATTGTTTTAGCTACATTTGTAAGCTGATTTTTAGACATTCACTCCTTACCTCAAGATCACCAACTTATTCATATAGATTGATCTAAGTCGAGCATGTGAATGATCCTTAAAACCTAAGATTCCATTCAAATTCTATCTTTCTCATCCCTTTTGATTAGTAGTTATGAGTTGACCTAGCACATGTTTCATGCAGCATGTTACTATGTCTTAGTATTTAAATACATTTAATGCAAACTTAATTTTATATAGGGATATTGCGTGCTAAGAGGATAATAATGAGAGCACACTTCAATTCTAAAGAGCATTAAAGGAATCACATATGCATCATCATCACATATGCCACCTAAATGTAAATGTGAATACTGTCTTCGATATTTCTCATCACGATTAATTCCATCAAGGGTTTGACTTAGAAGAACTCATTCACCTATCAAGTTAATGAGATTCCTAATTGTGTCTCTAAACACCTTCTTGATAGAATTAGACATTTAGAAAACAAATGTGAAAAAAAAAATTTAAACATATATTTGTTCGTTCATTCCCACATGAGATAGATTAATTTTACATGTTAAATCAGATCATAACATTAAATGTCAAACTCATAAGACGCAAAATCAATATATGTCATTTCTTATAACATACTAAACTCTAAGTCATTCTTTAAACATAGACAAATAATTTCATAATGTAGCAAATTAATCAGAATATATTTATTCAACCTCATTTTGTATGTAAATCAATGCTAAAACTAAATCCCCAACAAATGCTGATTACATAGTCAGTAAAAGCATTCAAACCCATACCAACTAATGTAACAGATTGACATTTAAAAAACATATATATATATTATTTTTTTATTTAAAAATAGATAAAAATTGCCACAATTAAAGTTCAAAGGTCGACAGTAGAAATCTAGATATCCTTGTTAACAGGTCAAATCATTAATGACTCCAAAATAAAAATGTCTTATCACCCCAAGAAAACTTCTACAATATTTGAAAAAAGGGATCTGCCAATTAGACGTTCACATTATAATACACGGTCAAGCATAGGCTTTCGCGCTACAATTGCATGTGGTTTCCTACGTAGAAAAAGGCCATTATTGACTTCGCATGCAACAATAGAGACGTGCATGGGCCGGCGAGTTATAGCTCTTAGGTCTCTGCGTACAAGCGCATCGTCTTCCCCGTGCCCACCGACTACGGATACGGGCCTAGCATACAGTCATGGTTTCCCCATTCATTACTCTGCTAGTTTAAAATTGAAGTAACCAAGAAGAGACTTATTTTAATGGAGAAAGGAAAGTGCCAGCAGATTCTTGCTGAACATTACTATATAATCACTTACTCAGCCTGTTGCTTTCACTATTCACTCGACGCGGCCTCTCAGACTTCATCAAAGGTCCATCATTGGCAGCGCTTTCACTGCTCTTGATGGGGGCAATTGCAAGGTTTGTGGCAATGGCATTGCTTATGTTTGCAGTGATTGCAATGGTGATAAGCAATGTGGAGGGAGATTTGACAATGGCGTCATTTGGGTATCCAAGGAAGGCAATACTGAGCCGGTTTCTTGCAGAGAAAGCCCAAGCGCCTGCGCCATCTCCGGCTAAGAGCGCGTCATGCAGTGCCCACAAGAGTGTATGCAAGCAGAACGATATTCCGGGTCAAGTGAAATCCCGTTGCTGCAAAGACCGCTGTTACAATGTATTAACAGATCGTTATCACTGTGGTAGCTGTGGTAAGTATTGCGCCTTCGGTTATGCTTGCTGTAATGGGAAGTGTATCAACGTGGCCTATGATACAAAGAACTGTGGCAGCTGTGGGGTCGTCTGCAGTAAAAAGGGGAAGTGTGTTTATGGAATGTGTTCCTATGCCTAGTTCTATTCACGCTCTTTGCCATCCATATTTAGGCCTTTGTTGGTCTTATTAGTAAGATCTGTTAGCATAGGCTCCAAGTGTTTGTTATATGGGAAGATTGGTATTATAAATAACTGCAATGGCTTGTTGCATACAATGTAATTGATGGGGATGAGTTCATCATAAACAGAACTCGATCTGAATCGTACATGAGACATTCTCTGCAGGAGAAACGTTGTGTGACTTTGTGAGTGAACTTTGGGATACGCATTTTGAAGATTGCTCACAATTTTCCATGTATTTTCTCTGCAAGATCTCAGAGGTTTTATACACCAATTTGTTTTAAGAGTAATTTATAAACATAATTTTCTATTATCTTTTTAGTTTCTCTATAAAAGTTTGGGCATTTTTATATTGTAATGATGAAAAGTGTATTTCTAGTATTTTTTATTTTTTTTAAAGTTTGGGTATAATATTCATTTTGATCTTTTGTTTCAAATATAATAATTTATTGTTCAAATGATGTGTTTTTATGTAAGAGAGGATATACAGTCTATATTTTGTGTGATTTTGAGTCTTTGCTTTCTAGTGGTCCTAACTCAATTTTTATATTTTGTGTTTCTTATGCTCATTCAAAATTATAGCTATGATTTTAAATTTACTTCCATGGGAGTGGCTTGGCCCTTCCATAACAGCTAACAAATTTTCAAATTGAATGTTAAACTACAAAATCCACATTTTCCTTCTTTGAAATAAAGATCAAGTATTTACAACAACAAAATAAAGATACATCCATTGCATAAAATTAATATAAAAAAGAGGTAATATTGCTTACATGTGACACTAGATCCACATGCAAATGATTTCTAAAATATTCTATAATATAAAAACTAGAAAAAATAATGTCAAATCAAGCTCAAAGAACCTCAAACTAAGTTCAAGCACCCAAATTTCAAATCAGAAATACAAACACTCAAAACCTCTCCAAAATTATTCTCAGAATAGTTATACAATGTTCCAAAAGATCTCATACACAACATCCCTGAACTTGATAATTTTACATTCATATATCATGCTTCTTTCTCCACCAATGATAGCCATAACACAAGATAAATCCCATGAAAACCATGGCACCTCTCATGGGTTAGGATTCTATAAACTTAGTATAAGTGAGGAGTGTAGTCACCATGGCCACCACCACTCTCCCTTCATTCTCTACTTCATTCCAATATTTGGTAGATGTTAGGGTTTCATCTAGTTCATTTTTTTTAATCCGTAATCATTATTCACTCTTTTTTTCCCATGCTTACTAGATGTCCATTCAATTTGGATTTAAATTTAAAGTTGTATTTTGAAATGATTTTGATATGTTATCCACCTTCTAAATTTCATTTTAAACACCATGCTACAAGCCATTGTCTTATCAATGGTTTATTATTTGTTTTAATATATCAATATTTCCTTTGGCTATATAAATACTACACCATGGTTCCACATTTCCTTTTACTTAAATAAATTCACTTTTTATATTATTTTTAGATCATTACTAATATAAGTTTAACCAAAAATACTCACAATTTGAATAGGGTCAAGGTAACTAATGGACTAATAGCTAATCAACAACAATCAAGATGATAAGTAAATAATAATTACATAATAAAATCCACCAAAAAAAAGATAAAATTATAAAAATGATGACTTGTTGATTGATATGTCTAAGATTCAATCAATGAAATAAGACAATGCTCATATGTTTGAGTAAGATCCAAAATTACTTTTCGTTAGTCATTTAATACTTGGACTCATCTATTTCTCCACCTTATCCTTACTCAACCATGGAAATTCTCATCTTGCACCTTGACCTCCTTCTACTTGGGGATAGTGTACCTCATGAAAACTAATATTGAAAATAATGATTAATCAAGGTATCAATGTTCTTGTCAATATACTTATCTAATTAAATAATAGTAGTTAGTTATTTTTATGGGTGCCACAACAAGGAACCTAAGGAATTGTATGAGTAATGAGCAAGAGAAAATTAACAATGAGGATTAACTAAAATAAACAACTTAGAAGCTAGCGAGATAAGACAAAATAATAAATTAGAAGGAAAAAGGTTATATACATTTTAAAGTTCATTTGAGAAAAGAGATTAGAGGAATATTGCAGACATGTAAAAATGACTAAACACTTATCACACATCCTGAATGACATTTTCTCATCATTGACATCATTATCATCTAATATCACTGCATTTTGCATCAATTACATCAAAAACTCTAATTTCATCTATTAATTGAATAATATTATATTATTTAGTTAATTCACTATTTTATCATTTATGACTAATTAAATAAATTTCATTTATTTAATAAAGTCCTAATCTAACTTTATTCCTCTTGATTAATTAAATAATATCAAAATTATTTAATTATATTGCTAATTTACCCTATTCCCCTAAGTCAATTAAATTATTAAGACTTAATTGTTTAATTAAATCATTTTCCCCTAAACTTGAATAATTAAATTAAAAACAAAATTGAAACCTAGAAAATAGTCGCTCTATATTTTGGGAGATAGAACAACTAATTTCCTACAAGTTTCACTCAAGGAAACCTTAGAGATCTCAATCTAGGGATGGAAATGAGGGAAACAGATCTGCAATAAGGTGTCCTAGGGTGTGATTAAAGAATAAAAGGGGGTTCACCACCAAGCTAGGGCTTGGAAAGACAAGAAATGTAAATGATATGCAAGACTTAAGTAAATGACCTAGAAATGAACTCAAATCAAAACAATAAAATGGAGATAAATAGAGGTGCACCTAGAAACTGAAGAGGTTTGAATGAGGGTTTGAAATCCCAAAAATATTGAATTTTAATGCACACTAGGACTCATACACCAATAGGGTTGATTTAGTCACAATTTAGGGTTTCCGATAGAAACTAGAATCTAGAACTAGCAAATCAGGATCTGCTGGAAATGTCTGAAATCTAGTATACTGGGACTCATACACCACAAATGGAAATTTAGTCCTAGTTTTAGGGTTGATCTAAAACTCTAATATCCACTTATGTTCTCCTGTAGCTTCTCTCCTGTCAATTCTTTGAGTCTGAAACACTGAATTGCAACCTATAGGTGACTTTTTGTGATCTTGCAAGTAAGGTGATAACTTTGACAACTTGACAAATTTTCTCCAATCTTGCTCTTCAATGGATCTTCAACCTAAATCTAAAAACTTCACACATCAAAGAGAGGGAATTTTTTTGTTTTGTTAGTGGATAAGGGTTTTCCTTGGTCAAACCCCGTTTTGGTAATCAAACCTTGAAATGAAATCAAATAGAATGAAGGAATGATGAATGAACAATTATGCAATGTTGCAACTCACCAAACCCTTGAACAAAAGGCTGCAATCTTGTATGTAATGGCTAGCATGAATGTAGATCTTGACTCTTGCTTGAATGATATGGATCTTGACTTGAATGCTTGCTTGAATCATAAAAACCTACATCACAAATGTTAGATAAAAAACAAACATGATGCATGATGACTTTGACATGATACTTGATACTTGAGTAATGCTCCAAAATGCTTGATAATCACTCTTGAATGCTCTTGAATGCTCTATAATGCCCTTACTTGAATAATTATAAGATCACTTGAATTGTTAGGAGAAAATATGTGAATTAACCTTGTATTTATACTTGTTTATGCCAAATTTCCCGAAATTACAACACTACAAGCCAACATTAGATCTAGGAGAATAAAATCCTGCTAAGAATTGAATTCAAAATTAGGTCCAAGCTAAGCGAGACTCATATGCCAGTTAGGGCGTATGAGTCCCAGTAGGCTAAGCTTGGGACAAAAATTCTAAGAAATGTTTAGTTTTATGTGAAATTCAGGTTTAGACCTTGAAACTTAGGTGGGACCCATACACCCAAGGTGGTGTATGAGTCCTAGATCACTAAATCTAGGCCATACAAACCAAAATCATTAAAATATGAGTGGTCAATTGATATATGTCAGGATTATCCTCAAAAAGATGCATTAATTAAGGCTTGTCGATGTAAAATAGGACCAAATAAGGCATAAAGAAGCCCAATTTTAGCAGGGAGGGCCCAAACAAGTGTGATTATGTAAAGGGCTACATTTTTCTACACTACAAGAACATCATCCAAAAAAGGTCAAACAAAACAAATACAACTTTGTTTGTAAAAGTCAAACATGACTTGCATGTTCAACTTAAAAAGGCTTGATTAATTAATTCAATTAATTAATTACCCTCACCCACTTTTATGATTGAGAAAATTATGATCCACCAATTGCTCACTCTGATTGGTTGACTGATCCATCTATTTCCTAACTAATTCATCTGTTCTTCAATCCCACTGAAGGCTCAACCCGATTTCCTCAATTCCACATATTAGGTAATCTATTTCCTCTGATTGATCAATTAACATCCTTAATTGATTTGATCACAAAAGCTAACTAAGAAATCTAATTCTTCTCAACAACTTTCAACCATTGATTTTGATTCAACATTGTTTAATCTTGCATGTTCATCTTGAAACATAAAATCTATATAACAATCCTCTCCATCCTAAAAAATGATCAAAGAATTGACATAATTTGTGCAATGAAGTAATGCTAAATTAATCATTGATTTCTTGAGAGATTTTACACACATATTCGATCACCATCACACCACATTGAAGCTTTTTCAATTGCATAATGGAGGCTTTGCATCGATACAACACAATTCAATATCGTTGTGGATACACTTTGACATGAGATGGGTAACAGTATAATTAGTTGAATTTATTGTATGCTTTCTTGTTTACATTGCTTAAATTTCATTGAATTCGGTAATCTTGTAATGTTCATTTCATGAGAAATGGGTATGGAATCTATCTTTCTTTGAATTAAATCTTGTTTAATTCATTCATGTTTGATTTCCTCACGCTTCTCGATTTCCCTCTTACAGATTTTGGCACACCTGGTGAGACCTCGATCCTTAACATTAACATTTCCTTGAGGGGTATGTGCAGGATCATGATGGGCCAAAAAGTGGCGATATGATGGGTATTTGTAGGGTATGTGGCTGATGACCTTTTTTTTACCCAAAATTAATGAAACAAAAAGGGTTTTTAAAGGATATTCTCAGCTTTCCACCAATATATAAATTATGCTTTACTTTGAATTTAATAAATTATTATTCATCATTTCTTCAAATTCATGACCAAAACTTGGATTTCCACTGAAAACATCTATAGTTTTCAACAAGATCACATTTTGAATCCAAACGTGCATTCACTGATCTATAGGATTAAAATAATAAAATTGAATTTCATGAAGTTTTGACCAAGTTATGGTTAGATCGCATCGAAGTTTTATGTTTTTAAAGTTGTAATAAAAAATCATAATTAATTATTTTTTGAAAAATTACAAAAAAATATGCATCACATTGGGACATGAATCCTCTAATTTATATCTAAAATCTTATAAAAAATATTATCATTGTGGTTAGGTGGTCGCATTACACACCTACTTCTTTATTTTTCCTTGAAATTTAAGTACTACCAGCCTGAAATTTTCACCAAATAGATTTTGTTTAAAAAAAAACCCTAGTAGTTTAGAAACTACATTAAATTTGCTACAAATTCTATTCTTACATATTTTTGAAATAATATAGATAACTTATTCAAAATTTTACATCAAGTTGCCTTACTCTATTTTTTCTAATTTTTTTGCCACTTACTTGGGCCTGTTTTTTCCATGATGATCCTGCACATACCTTGAGTTTTCCCAAGCAAATGTAGGTTTCAGAATGTGGTTGCACTTTCCAGACAAGCTGTTGACAGTTTTCACGTAGAAGCTACATAATTTTTCACACAGTTGTCAATTTCTAGATGCTATTGCACTTTTTTTGAATGCTACTGTCCTATTTTGGACCGCTATTGCTATTCTAAATTGCTTTTGATTTGTAGGTCTTTAACAATTAGTTTTTTATAGGGACACTACTGTGAATTTTTCAAACACTATTGCCTCACTCTAGACTGCTCTTGCCAAAGCGAACCACTATTGATGCAAATTAAAGTTCACTATTTCTCAAATTACTAGTTCTCTATTGCTTTGCTTTTTCTGATTTAAAATATGAAAGTAATTTTGTTGATTTCTAATGCTAACAGGTGCTTGCTTTGGATGTTTTGTGTTTGCTGACTTTGTTTGTGCATCTCTTGTAGGGATATGATACAATTTACATCAAGAAAAACTAAACAATTTTATTGCAAAGAAGACAAATGGTCCAAGCCCCAATTTTTAAAAGCTTTCCTAGTTTAGAAAATATTTCTAATTGGTGCTTAAAAATTGAGCCCCACAACTTACACTTTTCGATTTGGAGTCTTAAAATGAACTTTCAAAAGCTTTCATAGATTAGAACAACACTTCATTTTGGTGCGAGCATAAAATGGAATGCTTTTCTTTTGACCAAACACTTTTATTTTGTTGACGAATGAAATGAGATTTCTTTTATTGACCACATTAAGACAAGGCTATTAGAAATACTCAAGTTGGTGCTTAAAACTGGATAAATACATTCTAACTTGCATACTACTATCTACTTGCTTGAAATCTAGAACACTTCAAAATTGGTGCACATAAAAAAAAAAAATTGCTATCTTGTTCACACTTCATTCATTTTTCTTGTTTTGGATAGCGTTGCTCGAGGGGCTTAAAAAGAATATTGCAATGAATTATATTTTGTATTTTCCATGTTTTCAAAACTAAGTGTCTATTCTCTCCCCTCATTTCTTTTGGCAATCTTGGGTGATGAAAAGCACTTTGAGTTTCACACTTGTTTCATTTCAAAGCATTACCTTTAGAGGGTTTTCCTTTGAGACACATCCCGCGTTGGAGAGCTCAAAGGTGACTCAAAGTAGTTTTTCACTTAGGCCACTATATAAATGGTCAAGGCTAAACGCAAAATGACTTAATCGATGATTACTTTGTCGTTAGTTCCATTCACGAAAGGGGAGGTACCATTGTGTATATAGAGCCCCAAGTAAGTTGGTTAAAGCCTTAAATGGCTTGTTGGGTGCTAGAAAAGTGTTGGATCCCCTAAGCATGACTAAGAACCAATGTAGTAGAGGCCACCATTTTTAGCCAAAACATTCTTTGAAAGTGGTGCATCGAAATTTACTTCTAATAAGTTACTTACCAAGTCTGATTTATGGTTGAGTTAAAATTCTCTCCATAAGTTGCATGTAAAATCATCCATTTGGGGCATGAGGTAAGCCCACCTAAAAGAATGTGCCTATCTCTAGGTTGCAAAATTGTCTTCACAAACTTGCCAAAATTCTTAGTTACTTTGGACATCAAACACTTTGCTTGATTTAAAATGAACACATCAAAATAAAAATTGAACTTGGTTATCAAATCTCAAACCCTTTGAACTTAGTGTGAATACCTTTGAAAAGAGCCCTATGTTTGTACTCGTTAAAATATATCTTTTAAACAAATATCTATAAAGGTTTCTAAATATTTAAGCTTACATTTCAAGTCACATTAAGAACAAAGTCAACATTGGGAACTATGACTTTAGTATTCTGACTTTCACAAATTTTGAGGTTTTGTGCAAAGAAACTTGCTTAAGCTATAGACATTTAGGGTTAAATAGTTTTGATTGTTGTGTTGTATTGTATCACTTGCCAAAATATGAAGACAAATTAGAATCAAACAAGATATCAAAAATTACAAACTTGTCCAAACTACTATCAAAATAGAAAAATAGAAGTAAATTTGAACATAAGCCACTACTGCTACTATTTATGCCGCTATTGATCTAAGAACTGTCACAATCGACCAAAAACCTATTGCTATCGCTCTTTGGCTTTTACAGTTACTGATAAAACTTTATCGCTCTTGTAGAAGAAAAATGCAGTTGACTTAAAAAAAAATGTTGATGCAAAAGTTTGCCACTATTGATTTGATCATTACCACAATTGACACAAAAATTTCTCACAATTACTTAAACGCATCACTATTGCTCTATAGTCCATGTCAAAATAGAAATGCTATTGCTAAACTAGACCACTTCTGCCAAAAATACTCATCGCACTTGACCTATGATTGTGCCATAGTAGACATAATAAATGTCACTTTTTCTAGACTTATCGCTATTGAATTCACTATTTCACCAGTCATAAAATTTGCAACAGAGGTCGCTTTTGTTGAAACTACTACAGTTTTCATATAAAACTTTGCTACTATTGACACATAAATAACTGCTTTTTCTAAAACCTACTTCTATTGAGCTCTTTGTTACTAGTTACAAACTAAAAAAGAGACCACTACTGCTCTAAGTTTTATCGCAGTTGTCCTAAAACTGAACGCTACTGTTATAAGGATTGTCTCTTTTGCCTTATTTTCTAGTGAAAATCAAGGAATAATCCAAAATTGGTTACATCTTTCACCTTGTAAGAACAAAAAGAAATCAGACCTCCATAACACATCATCAGTCCATATCCATTTGTAAAATCAAATACTCCAACCTAGTTTTAGGATTCAAAATCAAAACACAACTTGGACCATTCCTTCACTCAATATTTTAAGATATCAACATTTGCTTGAACCTCAAGGCTAGTTCAAGTAGATTCTTCAAAACATATCCTCTATAAAAACAAAGTGAAATAACAATCCAAGTTTTCAAAAATTTTGAGTTTTGAAAATAACATCATTTCCAAAACAATTTACCAACATCACTCACTTTATGAACATTTGGCGTCCTACTGCTTCAGTTCAACAACCAAATCTTACAACACTCATTATACAACCAAACCTCACAAAAATTAAAGGTGAACAATTAGGCATTATTAGTAGTTTGAGAAGTTTTGTATTTGAGAAAAAGGAAACACCAACTCAGTGGAGAAACACAACTAATATCATAGACAAAGAGGAACAGAAAATGGATCTTACAGCTAAAAGGCTTGTATTACCACCTGGGTGGGTGCATGAAGTTGGTCGCACTTTTGTGGCCAAGTCAAATTTTTTATTGGAAATATATAACGCACTTGCGTTATAACGCGAGCGCGTTATGTGATTTTAAAAGAAAGAAAAAAGGTGAAATGTGTATCATTTGCTTTTTACTATTTCTCAGCTCTGCCTGCGGCCAAAAACCCTCATTTTCACGCTCGCGTTCTAGGAGGAAGGATCTCTACAAATTTCATCAAGAATAGTTGGATTTTGTTTGCAAATATGGCGCCACGACGATGAAGAGATGCAAGAGGTAAGTATTGTTTGCTATTTGTTAGTTTGAAATTGATTTTGTTTGTTTTAGGTTAGATTTGATTTTTTTTTTAAATTTGTATGAAATCCTGCAAATCCTCAACAAGAAGAGGAGGTAAATCCTCAACAGCAAAATCCTCAACAAAATCAACCTCCCCCATCATTCTCTCAATTCCCTCCTCACTCAAGAAAATTTGAGGAGTGAAATTGAGAACAATAGAAAACAATTTGAGGATCTTATCAGTAGGTTGAGTGATCCAAATGCTTCAACCACAGAAAGAATGCTTCTAGCAAATTCATTGAAAGACATATTAAAAAATGTAGATGCAATCACCCAACAAATATCTGGATGGCAAGATAGGAGGCAAACAGCCAGGGCATATTATGCAGACAAATTATCATATAAACAAGTAAAAGATTTAAAAATTACTAAAGGTGATTTGTGCTCTCTATTCACTGACCCTAAAACAAATCAAAATCTTACCCTCAATGCAAAGAGGTTTCCTATTCATTGGTGCCACCACCAAGAGATTAAGAACTATTTTTATGAAAGATGGTATATGGTCTTTGATTACCCACCGTGCAATAATTGTGAAGTCCCCCAATATTTTCTTAGGAAACTATACAGTGAGTTTGTATTGAACCAAATCCCAAATTATTTTGATATGAGGGAGTTCTAGGGGAGAGGTGGGGGTCAGCTCAGGATAGGCC